>CM036768.1:12007175-12057175 GCA_020796225.1 Arion vulgaris
ATGATTTCCATAGTGAGACTGCTTGTAGTCACGGCAAAACCACCACTGTCTTCCTTCACAACATCACCTCCGACCTGAGCAGTGAAAGCCCACGAGCTCCGCACATGTCGAATCACCGAACCATCCGTATAAATGATTACATCATGCTCAGATGCGTTCTCAGAAATTAATGCCTGAACCTCTGCCTCCACAACAAGTGGGTTGCGTTGCCTGCATTCTTTATCAAGTTCGATGCATACAGAAAAGGATGTAGCGATTGCTCTTGGCACTGGTATCCATTCTTCACCGGGATCAATGTCTTCAAGTGTACACACCTGTTCAATACAGTCCTCGGCCTGACCCATCCAAGATTTTCCTCTTTTAACCTATTTCCTTTTTGTTTCTTTATTTCCAAGTGCAGAGGATGTTGTGTGTCAGCATTGACTCGAAGGTATGCTTGTGCACGGCTCATCAGTATTCTATACTCCATAGTAGGATAGTCAAGGAGATAGCGCATCGCCCTGCACGACGTGTCTTTAGTGCAACCAAGTATAATGCGCATCGCCTCGTTCTGTATTCTTTCAAGTCGTTCTATCTGACTATGACTGAGAGTCAGGATCGCCAGCGCATACTCAAGCACAGAAAGGACCAGACCCTGGTATAAAGACAAAGATGGCGCTGTTCACAATCCGCCGCAGCCATTACCCTCATCGCCAGCAAACCTTTCATCGCCTTCATTATCACATGAGCTATGTGTTCCGTAAAAGCTAGACTACGATCAAAACGCAACCCCAGGTATTTCATAGACTGAGATCGCTCCACCACCTCTGAACATAAAACCACAGATGGTGTTGGAGTGTTGACGATGTGGTTGTTTAAAGAGAACCATGTCACCGCTGCTTTTGTGGGGTTGACCAATGCTCCTGCTTCAACGCACCATCCAAATATGCGGTCGAGTTCTGACTGAAGTTCCTCCACAAGCTGTTCTCTATCCTTGCCCTGACGATACACCAACACATCATCTGCATATGACATTGTCCTTCCTCTACCCGTGATCTGCTCTTTTGTGATGCTCACAGTATAGGCATTGAACAACACCGGAGATAATGGTGACCCTGTGGTAAGCCAGGGTGGATTGTTGTTGGTGATGACGCCCAACTGCCACATTTAAACACTATCTTTCGCTGGAAGAGGGCCGCAAAGATCCAATTGAGGAGGAATGGGCTGATATTGAGTTCAGTCAGCTGCACCATTAAAAATGCAACGGCACTCTATTATAGGCATCTTCAAGGTCAATTGCAGCAGCACATGTCTCAATGCCCGAGTGAAAACCCTCATAGACATCGTAGGAGAACACCGCTGCATTACGCCATGTCTCTCTATAAGGACGGTACCCTCCAAGGGTGGGTGGAAGGAGACGTAACCTCTCTAGTTGGCAGGATATTTTCCTGGCAATTATTTTCTCCAGCAACTTGCCTATTGTATTCTGCATGGTGATTACCCGATAGCCCTGAATTTTTGTGTGGTCTTTGCCAGGCTTCGGCAGAGGTACCAGGTAGCTGTGCAACCATTCTTCGTTGATTATTGCAGTCGTAATGCTTTTGTTGTAGATGCCAGCCAGTTCTTCCCACTCCCCATCAGACAACCCGTCAATGTCACCATATCGTATGCCATCTGGACCAGGTGCACTGTTTTTGCTCTCCGTACAGCATCCTTGATTTCCTCTACCTTCACCAAATCATCTACATCTAATTCCTGGTTCTTACATTTAGCTGCAATGGATTGTCTTGCAGTGTTTCGCCCTACAATGTCTTTCTGGTCACTCTGCTCTAAATAGTGCGCAAACAGAGCCCTACCCTTGTTTTCATCTGTCCTCTGCCATGTAAGATCCAAGCTCTGGAAGTCAATAACACACCGATTCTTTACCGTACCATTCATACTTCTGTGCAATCGCCAGAACAGTTTCAACGATTTGTCATTGCTCACACGTTGACAGAACTCAGCCCACTTCTCACTTTTTAAAGCAAAATTTTTTAAAGCAAAATTCTAGTCCGTTGCCCTATAATAGGGGAAATAACTTATTACTGTTTATCTTTTTTCTTCTGTTGTCCTTCTCTGCTTTTTTTGCCCTTATGCGTAGCAAGTTTAATTGATGATCGGTTTCCGAGATAGTGCACGCTCGGTCGCTTGATATGTTGTGGTATTGTGGAGTTTTAGATGTTTGTAACTACATCAACCAATCTTTTTCTTGGTCTGCCCCTTCCTCTTGATGATTCCATTTTCAGGTCGTACGCTCTTGCAACTGGTCTACTCGGGCTAATTCTCACGAAGTGGCCAAACTATTTGAGTCTGTTTTTTAAGGAATCTAATAACAGGTGTTGTTCCGGCTGTTCTTCTAAATTCCTCATTTCTTATATGGTCTCTTCTTGTTTTATTTACTGCTTTCCTCAAGCATAGCATTTCACTTGTGGTAATTTTTCTTTCTTGTTCTTTTGTCAGTGCCCATGTTTGGCACTGGTAGCTCTGTGTTGGTATGAAGATTGCATTTATAATCTGTCTTTTAGTCTCTACTGGAACTGCTTGGTGTTTCACGATTGGGGTAAATTGGTATGTAATGTTGTTGGTTTGCGTTGGTATGTAATGTTGTTGGCTTGCGTTGGTATGTAATGTTGTTGGCTTGCGTTGGTATGTAATGTTGTTGTTGGTATGTAATGTTGTTGTTGGTATGTAATGTTGTTGTTGGTATGTAATTTTGTCACTCTTTATAACCGTCTTAAATTAATGTTATTGTTTTTCAATAAATAAATTATATTATATTTGTTATAGTCAATATCATTGGGAGCCATTCAAGTTTCTCGGAAGAGCAGGTGAGAATTAATTTTTAATAATTTTAGTTGGTAGTTAGCTACGCGGATTGCGGATTAGCGTAAAGCGAAAGAGTTCACCTGTCTACTTGGACACAAGAGAGTTGTGAGTTCAATCCAACACACGATGTTCCACATGTGAGAAAATGGATTAGACTCTCTACCTCCTGCACCCTAGGATCTAGAAATGTGGAGAGAAGTGACTTCATACAGTTAAGTATGAAAAAGATAAGTGAATTTAAAATATTGATTGAGCCGGTATAATTGTTTCGGAAACTCTTAAAAATATATGGAAACCAGTATATATAGGCTAATAAGAACAGAAGACTTACATAAACAGATTACATTCTTGCAAACAAGGGGAACAAACGTCAATAAAACATATAGGAAACAAAATAATAACACATACATTACAAATATTCATCAACTGGTGTCTGCACAAAATAGAAGTACTCAGTGGCGGCTCGTGATCGCTTTCGTTGGTGGGGCCGGACACAAATTTTCGGAAAAATCATGGCTTTAGGTTAGGTTATATTTTAATTTATTAAATAATAAATACACGTTATTTGTGGAGCTCGGCCCCTCTGGCCCTTAATGACGAGCCGCCACTGGAGGTACTGATATAGTATGATAGGGTCACAAATGAGGAACTTAAGGAGAGAACAAAACAGATTCCAGTGACCAAAAGGATGAAAAAATCGCTAGCGCTAAATAGGATACACTTTGAGAAAGCCAGAAGGGAATGTAACAAGAATGGTGCTTTCCTGGATACCGCAGGAACAGCGAAAGAAAGTGAGGTCTAGAAATACATGGAGATGAGATTTGGAGGCAGAGATCAACAATATATAGAAGAGTTGGAGGGAGCTGCAGGAGATAGCTAGAGATAGGAAGACTTGGCATGAGTTGGTTTGAGGGTCTATGCCCCAATTCCGGGCTAAAAAAAAGGCAGAGAGAGAGAGAGAGAAAGAGAGAGCAAAATAATAAACAATATGAGACTTGCGGATGACACATTATTGTGAGCTAAAAGTAAGCAAGAACTGACAGAACTAAAAGAAGAATTAAGTAGCAAAAATGATGAATATGACATTGGTATTAAAATTGATAGAAAAAAAAAACTGAAAATAAGCAAAACACATGAGAATTCAAAATAAACTTAAATATAATTGGAAAGAAATTAAAACACGGAAAATAAATATATAACTTAGATATTCAAGAACAAAAAATGAAATATGCGAAACAAATAATGAAAAAAACCGAATAGGGATGCACAAAATTGTGCTCAGCATTAGAATACATATATTAATACCCAAGCTAAAAACATTTATATACAAAATGGGAGCTGCCAGTCGCATTATATAAATATATATATATATATAAATTTATATTAATATATACACGTGAGACGTTAGGAACGTACTTAATGCATCATAAGAACTTTTTTTTTAAAGCCATGTTTCAAAATGAATCAAATTTTCACACAATACACATAAACATTTCTTCTAAACATAATATTTTTTTTATTGTAGAACACAATTTTTCTCCCGGCATTATACAGGGTGTTCAAGATAAAAGTAGCCCGGTTGACAAATAAAAACTTGTCAATCGGGCTACTTTTATCTTGAACACCCTGTACTCTCGGTGCCAAACCTAAATGCTGTCATTAAATGATAGAAGAAAACTAGTCATGACATAGATGAAGTGTCTATTCAGAATGCTGGAACGCCCGAGTGGTAACCGGAGCCCAAATTTGGGGTGTAAAGAAGATAACCATTGTTACCTGCCACGCATGTCGTAAGAGGCGACTAAGGATGTTTGGCTGAAATCGGATGCACATGTCCTAAATGTGTAGAAGTCTATACGTTTAGGGGCCTACCAAACCAATGTGCAACGTATACACGTTCTTGGCAAAGATCAGACATATCACAAAGAGTGATTAACATTGGTCGTAAAGAACGAACACAAAGAAGAAGAAGAAGAAGAGAATGCTGGAAGTATCAAGAAGAGACCTATTTAGAAATGAAGACATCAGGAAGAAAACAATGGGTACTGAACTTCATCAAGAAACAACAAATTGGGCACGCAGGAGTTAGGGCTAATGAACGAGCTGATAGATTGGCTGGTTTGGCTACAATATCAGAGGGAGCTGCCATGGATCGAAGTGACATTCTTCACGCATTCAGAGAGTCTTTCCGAACAGAGGAGTTTCAAGGTTGTGAATCCCACTCGCTGACCAGATTGAAAGAGATGGGTGGCAATATTGGTGCAGCCCGAAAAGAACGACATACTAAATATGCAAAGAGATTGATTAATCAACATCGAACTGGCTTGTTGGGTCGCTGGACGCTGCTGGATTTGCTGAGGTGGAGATCGGAGCACATATGGACATGTCCGGAGTGCTATGACGATAGTCCTCATATAACTGATAACTGATAACTGATAACAAATTAAATGGTTTGGCCACATAAACTCTACCAACATACACCAACAGACATTTCGACTCAAAAAGCAATGCAACTCTGATACTGTGATTACAAAACAAAAGGCCTTCCACGCAAAAGATGGATCACATAAAAAACAGCGGCAGTGAAAAGCACTATTTATGAAGAACACACAAAAGCCCATTCAAGAAATCTCATCTTGTCCATGCGTTGTGAGACAAATTAGAGAAAAGAACAGAAAAAAACTAACAAACGTATGGTCATACAATTTAGCCAAGTGTTGCAAAAAACATTGATGTTGGTGATAAACACTGTTTAGTGTTTGTATTGTAATTATTTTTTTAAAAAAATAATTAATTTTCTTGAAAATATATATTAACCCCCTCTCTCCCATCCCCGCCTTCATCGTGCAGTGGGTTTCACTAACATAAAAAGTGCAAAGAATGTAAAACTAGCATCTAATCTACATATCACTCATAATTATAGCAAGAACCTCCCAACAATTCTAACCCAATTGGTTTTGTAGATATGGCTTTTGCAATATAACCCTTCGTATAACGTATATACAGTTTGATGTGAGCGTATGTAGTTCAAGCGGTAGTGAGCTCGATCACAAACCCAAGAGTGCATGGTTCAAATCCCACGGTGGGCAAGTTGTGGAGGTTCACGCTATAATAAAGGTTCCTGTTCAAGCAGCCATTTCTTCACTGCTTTAATCACATCCAAGTCTTCATCAAACATTTAATACATTCTATTAAAGTCAACAACAAAATATGAAAAACCCGTGGAGCTAGATCAAGGGTGCAGGATGGATGATGGAGTAGTTTAACCCGGCTTGTTAGTTGCCACGATTGCTTTCTGAAATTTTTTTGAATGTGTTTATTTTTGAGTAAGAGCAACCGTTTTTGCTACATTTTTCTTGAACCGAACTCTGCTGAATTTAATTCAAATACCAATGATGTTCTTCTGTATTGTGCAGAGACTTGGAGAACAACTAAGGGAACCTCAAAATTTACAGACATTCATCAGTAGATGCCTGTGCAGGATATTAGATCTGTTATGGTATGACAGGACCACAAACAGGGAACTATGTATCAATTAGGACAATGGCAAGGGGAATCATAAATCAGGGGCAGAAGGTGGCGATGGATAGGACACACACTGAGGAGACCGCCTGACATCATCACAAAAACGGCCCCCTCATGGAACCCTCAGGGTAATAGAGGTAAGGAAAAACTCATGAACACCTGGGGAGGGGCGGGGTGGGGAGGGTGGGAGTTATAGACGGAATACAAGAAAATGGAGAGATAATGGAAAGATCTCGAACATATCTTGGAAGATCTTGATTTCGGTCCTATGCCTCCCCATGGGTGAAGCGTGAAGAAAAACACTACTCTGATAAACAGCTTATTGAGTTTTGTTAGTACATTGATACATAGTACATTGATACATAGTACATTGATACATAGTACATAGTTTTGTTAGTACAGTGGCGGATCGTCATTAAGGGCCAGTGGGGCCTGACCCCATCAAAATAATGTGTAACGTGCATTTATTATTTAATAAATTAAAATATAACCTAATCCAAAACCATGATTTTTCCGAAAATTTGTTTCTGGTCCTACCAACAAGAAAGATCACGATCTGCCACTGGATATAAGCCACAGCATTGATTATCACACCTCTTGGCATACCATCCAGAAAAATCGTACCATCCCTTTACCAAAGTACAGTGATCATAACTTGTCCTGTTTATGGAATAGTCTTGGATCTATTTAACTTTGTTGGGGATTGTGAGTGATACCTGTAGATCAGCGTTTCTCAAAGTGGGCGCTGAAACCGTCCGGGGGCAAGTGGGTTCAGAAACATTTGGGGGAGTTTTTTTGAGAGTTATTTTGTTATTGAATAATCATTAAAAATTTGAATTCTGCATTTTAATTCATCTTATGTCCGTCTTACACGATTCATTTTTCTTCAATTTTCTATTTCATGTATATAATCATTTGAAAACTGACCATGTGTTTCAGAAATATATATTAATTTTCTATGCCAAAGAGAAAATAGAGCATGTATATATGTGGGAGGAGGGCGTTGGCAAACTGTTATAATGTGGAGGGGGCGTTACAAAGTTTATGTCCTGCAAAGTGGGCGGTGAGCCGAAAAGTTTGAGAATTTATGCTCTAGATTGACTGCATTTTTGTCTTAGACTCCAAATGATGCTCCCAGATTGCAGCACTTGTTACGATATTTGACAAAAGATCTCTCCATTGGCATCGAAGCGCTCCAACATTTTAAAGCAAACTATTTATTTGTTTATTTTGTTTGTAATGTAGGGTGTGTGTAGGTGAGATCAAGTTCCTAGTCCTATCTGAGACGAGCGATAAAATGTAGGTCCCATATTCAATTTGAGCACGTAAAAGAACCCTTGAGAGTTCCACATCGAGTAGAACAGGCAGGAAAGCCACTGCCCGGGCGAAATTCGTTAGGAAAGTTTAAAAATAAAATCTCTACAAAATATCTTCACTGTCTTCTAAATTACATCGGGATTCTCGATGGTGTTACGGAGTTCGTGCACTGTCGCTGAAATCATCCTGTGTAAGAAAGGGCTTGGAGCACATGTGGTAACTCACCGAAAGATATAAACCACTTTTCAAACTCTCTCTCTCTCTCTTTAGCCTGTTACGCCCTTGGCGTTTAGGACAGCAACAAATGCACACCATTCTTCCCTGTTCATGGCCTTCCTCTGTATTGTGTTCCAGCTATGATTCATTTCCTTCAGTTCTTGCTCTATCGTTCTCCTCCAGGCCGTCTTGTGTCTTCTACGCTTTCGCCTACCCTCTGGAGTCCATCTCAGTGCAGTTTTCGTGTCGGAGCCAGTCTCCATGCGCATCACATGTCCAATCCATCTCCAGCGTCGTCTTCGGATAATAGTGCCCATATTCTCTTGTTGGCATCGTGCAAGCAATTCTTGGTTCGAGATAGTAGTCGGCCAGTACACGCGTAAGATTTTTCGCAGACAAGTTGTATGAAAGGTGGAGAGTCTGGACATATCCTGTTCTGTCATTCTCCAGCATTCCGATCTGTACAGCAATGTTGACAGCACACATCTGTTGTAGATACTAGTCTTGGTTCTGATACTGTATTGGGCAGATTTCCAGGCAGTCTGAAGGGTCATGAATGCACTTCGTGTCTTACTCAGTCTGCTTTTAATGTCAGATCCAGCGCCTCCTTCATTGCTAATAACACTTCCAAGGTATATGAAAGCGGTTGTATCTCGGAGGGTTTCACCTTCTAGTTTGACTGGTGCTGGGGTACTTTTCAAACTACTCTTTTGATATGTATGTCATCTGAGTCTAAGAGCGATTGTACGTTGTGCCAGTTATGCGCCTGCAAGTATGCCAGCACATACTATTACTAGGGTAGCTTCCCTAGGCCCCTACCTCAGTCGCCTCTTACGACATGCCTTGTAGGTCACAATATTACTACTCTTTGCTCCCCTTCCGAGCCTCGGCAACAGACGGGAAAAATATCAATTCAGTTTTCTTCGTGCAATCTTCCTTATTTTTTTGTTTTTTCATGTTTGTGTATTTCTAACCAACACACTAATCCTATTTCTCCTTTCCAATTTCCCTCTGCTCCTTGTTTCTTCCAGTGTCTTCATTTTTCTTTACATGTTTGGGAGGAGAAAGCAACACACACACACACACACACGCTCACACACACACGCAACTCACACTTACACACACACACGAATATAAAAACCACAGCCAGACTGATAATTTATTCTAGCGAAACAAATAATTTCCCTTTTTAATTTTTAAAACTCACATTCTAAAGCTGTCTTAAGGCGTGACCTTGATGACTAAGAGTTATAGTTTTTTTTTTCCTTGTTCGTCATTAAGTTCTTCATTCTTCAAAATAATTTTTTAAGAAAGAAAATTCCCAATTTTTTTTTTTCCCCTGCAACTTTTTTTTTCCTGCAAATTTTTTTTTTGCATTGACTGGGTTAGATTTTAAAAAGACATAACTAGAGGGGGCAAAGTTCAAACATTTCAAATTCCATGTTTTAATTTAGTGGTTTTTTTCTGATGATGACCTTAATGACCTGTTGATGTGTAGAAATGTGGTTGTAACCTCGTCTGACGAGTGCAATGTTATTTGCGTGTCTGAATTATTTCATTTTAATTTTCCAATTAAAAATTTATTTCTCTCTATATCTCTTAAATTCAGATCACTTTCTCAGTTTCTTTATTTGCTTACTTTATTTATTAGCTAAGTTAACCAATCTTTGAGATCTATGTGATTTGCACGGAGAACATGAGTATATTGCGCCCCGTTAGGCTCTTATAACATATAGTACAGGCACATTCGAATTTCGGCCATATTTTAGTGGATTATTCCACAAGATATAAAATTGTACAGTCGTGTAACTGTAAGGTTTAACAAACAGAAATGATGCTCGTTCATCACGGGTGATGATGACCACACAATTTTCATCCAAGGGAATGTCGTTGCGTTATATTTGTCTGTGTGTGCGTAGATAACTAGTGAGCCCGATGCGGGCTTGAATTGTTCTTGTACAGTGTGAGCAAGGTGTACTTGCACTTGTGGGGAGTTTTACTGTGTTTCTATTTTGATGTGTTTGTTCCATCCGTGCCGTTCTACATGCAGGTCGGAGAACCGTCTCGAAGAAGTGTGCGCCAGGCTGATGTGTCTTGAGCAACATTCTCCCAGTTGTCGACATCTAGGCTAAAGGATTTTATCGAGTTTTTGTTGCGAGATTACAGAGAGAAATAATCCCACTTTAAAGTATCACATCTGGAGTTATACTGTAGCATGGTATCAGATCTGAATTGTCGTAGAGAAGCCATCAGAACTGTATCATGGCATTAGATCTGATTTGTCGTAGTGAAGTCATCAGAACTGTAGCATGGTATTAGATCTGATTTGTCGTAGAGAAGCCATCAGAACTATAGCATGGTATTAGATCTGATTTGTCGTAGTGAAGTCATCAGAACTGTAGCATGGTATTAGATCTGATTTGTCGTAGTGAAGTCATCAGAACTGTAGCATGGTATTAGATCTGATTTGTCGTAGAGAAGCGTCAGAACTGCAATAATAGTAATAATACTAGTAATAATTTGAATAACAATAACAATAGTAATAATAACAATAGCAATGATAATAATAGCAACATTATGGTTACTCTGATAGACTTGTTTATTCATTGTCAATATAGTTCAGAACACCAACACCCCCTCTCTTTCTCTCTCTCTCTCTCTCTCTCTTTCTCCATCTCCTTCTCTCTATCTTTCTGTCTCTCTCTTTTTATCTCTCTCTCTCTCTTTCTTTCTTTCTTTTACGTTCTAGCTGCACAGGTGTACATGCTATCTCAATCATACACAAACACGCGCACTTTTACTCACTTTCTTATACAGACAACTACGCACTATTCCAAACACACTATCTCTCTATCACACACCACTGCACACTTTTTCATACACACACGATACTTCACACCCACTGAAACGTATCTCACTCATTATACTTACTCATCCGCTCTCTCAAATACACACACAGACTCTCTCTTTCTCTCTCTCTTACACACTTGCAGAAACATATATATTATCTTTCTATTACACACTTGCATACACATACATATTCTCTCTCTCTCTCTCTCTCTCTCTCTCTCTTACACCCGTGCACATACATGCATAGTCTCTCTCTTTCGCTCACTCTCTGTTACACACTTGCAGAAACATACACACTCTCTGTTCCTTCCTTACAGACTTCCACAAACTAACCCTACTGCTGCTGCACTAAAGTCCTCAAACAAACCTCCGAATCCTATCTACCTTTATTCTCAAGTGAAGTGCTCATGTGTAGCGAGTTCGAGATTAATGTCATTCATTCATGCGCGTCCATACACGAGTGCACACAAATCATGCTAAAGCTTTCTCCTGATTTATTGGTACAAATGTTACCAGGAAGACTAGAATTTATAGAAGCTTGGGTCGAGGGTAATAAGTCTGGGAGCTATATTTGCCATACTTTTTTTTTATATTCTTGTTTTCTGTTCTAAACTCAGGCAGGATTTGATTTGAGGGTCAGAGTTTTACTGTACCTCTGTGAGATGTCTTCAGCATTGTCTTCAAAGATTCTTGTGATTGAAGACAAATAACTGAGCATGATATGAGGATACTTAAAATATATAATATCAAACATCTTTGGTTGCATTGAAGGCAATGAAAGGGCCGATGTTTTGGCTAAAAAAGGCATGGCTAAACAAATAATTTACTAACCCCTGTTTTTCAAGAGGTCAAAACCTTCGTTAAAAGAACATTTACAATAGACGTGAAGACAAACAATAGATTCAATTTAAAACTTTTTTAAAACCAAAGGATTAACTTCATTGCACCAGGCTTAACGACATATCTTCTAGGTCCCAGTGTTACTATTCGTTGCTCCCCTTGTAAGCCCGGCAATGCACGGACGCTACAATGATTAATTGAGCAAAGTAACTCAACATTTCCATTACTATAACAGACTCATAATGTAATTGCTACCAACTCCTGTTTCCTTCTTTTCTTAATATTGTTCTCCTTAGTCCAACATTAACTTTTCTCACGCATTTCTTCAAGAATTCTGTCAGTACTTTATGCTTCTGCCTGGCGTGAAGCTTTTGGTAAGGTCAGCTACGATGATGAATGACAATTCTATGAATCAAATGTCGATATGTCTTTATAGAACTTAATGAATGCCTGATCAGTTAAGTCAGCGTGAGTTGTATGACTTTTCTCTTTTGACAGTCTATTTCAATGCACTTGTCATTTTTACTAATTCACAATTTGCAAGAGTGGAAACACTGTGCAAGATCTACTAGAGAAGAACGGTAATTTGAAAACTAGGAAGTTGAATTTTATTAATCATTGACACGAAACAGAAGATGGAGCGACGACATCAAGAACAGCCTTACGAAAATAAATATATGCTTACGAAGGGCCCTAAAACAAGCACATACAAGATCATTACGTCCGCCTACCCTGTCCCACCCCCACCCCCCCCCCACCCCGCCCTCCCTACCTTCAACACTTCTACAGGATGTTCAAGATAATTGCAGCCCCATTGACAATTCGAAAGTTGCCAGGTACAAATTGAGTTGTGTTTATTTACTATTTAAACCGGTTCTGACTAGCTCGTCCTACGTCACATTTGTTCATCGCCCCTTCCCGCACTACAATTACACACCGTCACACAACCTTGACCTATACTACGTCATAACTGAACCTTCCCATTTCCATACATATATGCCAGATTAGCTCCATTCACGCGCTGCTTTTAAGTTGAACACCCTGTATAAAAAAGTAAATGGTAGAAGAGAAGAAGACGACATGAAACACACAATTTGTTTATAGAAAAAAATGCCCGCCTGCCCAGCGTGTTCGTAGCGCGTTGGACTGCGGTGACTAGTCCTCTGTGTGTGTGGGTTAAATTCCGCGGACTGGCAGAAAAGCCACAGGTTACCCCAGATTCACGGTGTTCGTGGCACCGAACCGAAGGGTTCCGATGTCCACAGCACCGAGCCGAAGAGGTGAAAGCTCAAGTGATTCTGGGAAAAAACACACACAAAAATAGAAAAAAACCGTAGTATTTCCTCTACAAGTTACAATGTAATGGTATCTTCAGATAATTGGAGATATCATCTTTATCCAACAGGATATTAATAAACTTACTTGGCTCTCACCTGATAAGGTCAGGGCCGTGCGGTGCTATGATACAGAGAGGCAGCCGCATCAGAAAGTACCGTAAGGGGACGGTTTATGCAGCGAAATCAAAAGGTTATTTTTAAGGAAAAAACATTTAAGGGGCGGCATTTCGAAGACTTGCATCATACTGAGAATATATACCGCACGGTCCTGGATGAGGTGATCAGAAATCAGATTGGTCATCTTTGTATAAATTCACAATTTAGAACATCATTGCTGGATATACGTGCGTGTATATTTTTTGTTGGTCCTTCTGCTTCTTTGCCGTTAGACATTGCAGGTTTAACTAATGATCGGTTTCTGAGACAGGGAACGTTCGGTCGCTTGGTATGCTGGTGTATTGTGGAGTTTTAATATGTCTGTAACTCCATCAATCCATCTTTTCTTGGTCTGTCCCTTCCTCTTGATGATTCAATTTTCAGGCTATGTGCTATTGTAACTCGTGTAGTCGGGCTCATTCCGACTGTTCTTCTAAATTCTTTATTTCGTATATGGTCTCTTCTTGTTTTATTTACCTCTTTCCTCAGGCATCTCATTTCGCATGTGGTAATTTTCTTTTCTTGTTCTTTTGTCAGTGTCCATGTTTGGCACTCGTAGCACTGTGTTGGTATGAAGATTGCATGTATAATCTGTCTTTTAGTCTCTACTGGAATTGCTGGATGTTTCAAGATTAGGGTAAGTTGGTATGCAATGTTGATGACTTGCTGGACTCTAGTTTCGGTCTCTCGGTCCAGACGATATGTTAAAATGAATTTTAAAGCCGAAGGATTGACTTCAATGCACCGGGTTTTACCCCATACGGCCGAGAGTTTGCACAAAGTACGAACTCCGTAGGTCCAGCAACAATCCTAGGTATCTCTGAAAAAAATTTCAATCGTGATCAAAACGGCGCGGTCCGGACTCGAACCCACGACCTTGGTACATACAGAGTCGTAAATATCGGAAGCGATCATAAATTATGCTTCTGTCAATTTGAAATTGGGTAAAGAAAACTACACAGAATAACGATTGAGCTCATACTTTAGGACTGTCCCGATATGATATGTTATGTTATGTTATGCGATTGACGTCATGGTACATTTGGCATTCCCATTTGTGCTCTGTCCTCCGTTGCAGCAGCCATCCCAAAGTCCATTTGCTCACAGTACCCATGAGAAGTTGATTACTATATCTTCTCTCTCTACCACGAAGACGACACTGTCTGACATATCCAAACGTAACGCCTAATTCTCCAACTCCTTCCAGTGTCTAAGACCCGTCCATGTCACACAATTGCGAGCGTACCGCATTGATGATATCGGCTCTGTCCATGCTTCTGCCCACTTGAGTCGGGGCATTGTTTGCAAGAGAGTCAGCATAGCATGCTCGTTACCTCGCCCTCCAGCATGTCCAGGCGCGTACAACCAATTCATTTTTTTTAGATCTGATCTCCGAATAATGTCCACCCATTCCACACGCATACTTCCAGATGCAATCAGTTGAAGAATATTCATCGAGTCTGATATGATGATCGTATAGGATATATGATGAGTATGATATACTGAAGCACATGATACACATGGCCTATTGAAACAGCATGGGGGAAAAAACTACACAGAACACGGTGCGAGCTACAAAAGACAGTTACGAGTATACAAGAAATATTATTGAATATATAAACAATATTTGAAACAAACGGAAAAAAGAAATGGTTTCCTCTAATTCTTTCTTACCGAAGCGTCTTATTCAATAATTATAATGACAAAACCTTCCTGTCTCCAAAATAGTGAACTCAATCTTTCTATTTTTCGGTTAAGCAGCTGATAGAAGATAATGCAAGGGATGATGATGTTGTAGTATATACCGATGGATCGGTTCGTCGTGGTGAGAAGTCCGGCTGGGGTTTCTTGGCTAATGCGCATGGTAGGGTTGTTGCAGAGCGAAGTTGGGATACAGGACAAATACTTCTAGTATGAGGATGGAGGCCGTTACTGCTGCTCTCCATTGGCTCTCTGGGACTTCATTTACTGGGGCCGGTCTACCCCCGACGTTCTGAGTTCGAATGACACTGTGGAGAGTTTGGTTGCAAATTGTTTGGCGTGAATTTTTACAAAAAAACGATGGCGCCACCCGTTCAGAAAGCAATGGCAAGCTACTGAATGTAATAATGCCCAGAAAAATCGCAAACAGTGCTAAAAATCTGAGGTTGGTTCGCAAGGTCCTGTAAGGGATGTGCAATTAACTTAATAAAAGACAATATCTGAGACAGTTGACGAGAGACATAATTTAGGAGAACTATTTGATGAGAGACTTATTTGATATAAATAATGAGAGACCGTATTTGGGACACATAATGAGTGGCTATATTTGGCACAAAAATGAGAGTCTGTATTTGGGACAAATAATGATAGGCTGTATTTGGGACAAATGAAGAGAAACGTTATTTAAGTCAATAAAGAAGAGATGATATTTAAGACAAATAATGAGATACTATATTTGGGACAAATAATGATAGGCTATATTTGGGACAAATAAATAGAGTGGATATTGCCTCTGAAGTCGGAAAAGGCTCGCCTGAATGGCGAGATACACTGATGAAAAGGAAATCAAGTCATCACGCAAAAATTAGTCATAAACGCAATATTGGACACACTGACTACACCTGAACACCTGAATTCATAGCGGCGAACGAGAAGAAGAAGAAGAGTGTATACTTAGGTAAAATTATAAAACGATATTTGGTACAAGTATTGAGATGTGGTATCTGGAACACATAATGCGATGTGGTATCTGGAACACATAATGACTGGGGGTATCTGGGACACATAATGAGATGTGGTATCTGTGACACATAATGAGATGTGGTATCTGGAACACATAATGACTGGGGGTATCTGGGACACATAATGAGATGTGGTATCTGGAACACATAATGACTGGGGGTATCTGGGACACATAATGAGATGTGGTATCTGAGACACATAATGAGATGTGGTATCTGGGACACATAATGACTGGGGGTATCTGGGACACATAATGAGATGTGGTATCTGAGACACATAATGAGAGGCGGTATCTGGGACACATAATGAGAGGTGGTATCTGGGACACATAATGAGAGGCGGTATCTGGGACACATAATGAGATGTGGTATCTGTGACACATAATGAGAGGCGGTATCTGTGACACATAATGAGAGGCGGTATCTGGGACACATAATGAGAGGTGGTATCTGGGACACATAATGAGAGGCGGTATCTGAGACACATAATGACTGGCGGTATCTGGGACATATAATGAGAGGCGGTATCTGGGACATATAATGAGAGGCGGTATCTGTGACACATAATGAGAGGCGTTATCTGGGACAGTTAATGAGAGGCGGTATCTGTGACATATAATAATAAAGGATATTTGAGGCAAGAAAGAAACAAAGTCAACAGACTCCAGTTAGCATGTAACGAATACAACATGAATATAAACATCGACAAAACAGAAGTAATGACATTCGCCAGAAAGGAAAGCACTACCAATATCTCCATCGACAATTCCCCTAAATCAAGTAAAGATTTCACATACCTGGGAGCATTTTCTCAGCAAAAGTGAAGAATAACTAATGAAATTCAACACAGATGCAACAAAGCAAATCAAATGATAGGACAAATGGTGCAAATTTTAAAATGCAAACCTGTCACCATGAAAACAAAAAAGAGCAATGTTCAACACAATCTTGCTCCCCACATTATGTTACCAGTACTAAACCTGGACACTGACATCAAACGATAGAAGAAAACTAGTCACAACAGAGATGAAGTGTCTACACAGAATGCTGGGTGTAACAAGAAGAGACCGGTTGAGAAATGAAGACACCAGGAAAATTGTGGGTACAACATCAGTACTAGACTTCATCAAGAAACAACAAATTAAATGGTTCAACCACGTAAGCAGATTACCAACAGACAGTGTACCTCAAAAAGCAATGCTGCTCCGATACAGTGGGTACAAAGTAAAAGGCCGACCACGCAAAAGATGGACCTCAGAGATAACAGAAGCGACGAAAGAAACTATCTACAAAGCGCATACAAGGACCCGTTTTAGAAATCTCTTCT
Organism: Arion vulgaris; assembly: GCA_020796225.1. NCBI lineage: Eukaryota > Metazoa > Mollusca > Gastropoda > Stylommatophora > Arionidae > Arion > Arion vulgaris. The sequence goes on from CM036768.1 coordinate 12,024,311, forward strand.
TGACATGACATGAGACAAACAGGATTCTAGAAGGAAAGAAACAAAGACAGATACATTTTGTTGTTTTTGATTACAATAAATGTACAGTTTAAAGAGTCTCGATATGCCCAATAAAAAGCAAATGCTGTAACCTACCAGCTAGCCCCATTGTTAAGGCACCCAAAATTTCACAGGCAGCTAAGCAACAGATGATCAACAGCATTTTTATACCTACTTTGTGTTACCAGAGCCAAACATGGACATTGAGCAAAGCGCAGTCACAAAAATAACTACATGTGAAATGCGTTGCCTGCGAAAAGTTACCAACAACACAAGAAAAGACAGAATCACCAACATCAGCATAAGAAAGAAAGTTGGCACAAAACCGTGCTTGAATTACATAGATAAACAAAGAATGAAGTGGTTTGGCCACTTAATAAGAATGGATCCAAACTCCACAGTATACAGAGTCTTCTACAACAGAACATCGGGAAAGAAGGCAAGAGGAAGACCACAGAAAAGATGGTTAGATGGCGTAGCAGAATCCTGTGAAAGAGCAAAGATAACAATCACACAAGCCACCAGAACAGCACAAGACAAAATCAGAAAACCACGACACTGGGCAACAACCGGGTAGCAGTGTGACGACAGAAGAAGAAGAAGATATACCCGAATAGAGTGGGTAGCAGCTGCTTCGACCTAAAACACATTTGAAACAGCTACAGTTTTGATTCATGAGTCTTTGAGAAATACAGCCCGAGTACTTTCTAGTTCCATGACGCCTGTTTCTCAGATGACTGATGACTGCGTCCGTTGCCCTAATTGAAATAGGGAGTAATCCAGTTCTGGAGATACCGAAAATGAAAAACGAAATTAAGCGTAGCACGTGTTTCGAAATATAAAAGCGGTTCTCATAATAACTGGAAGGGGGTCACAGTCCAAGCAATATATATTTACAGAAAATAATGTTTATTGTATATGGAATTTACTAGTGTCAATCGCCCGTGTATTACCGAAGCCTACAAAGAAAGAAAAGAATAGTAACTACAATTTATGTCGTAAGAGGCGACTAAGGTAGGGGTCTAGGGAAGCTACACTAGTAAATAAAAAGCGTAGTAGTAATCGGATGTGCTGGCCTACTTGTAGGCGCATAACTGGCACACGTACAATCGTTATTAGGCTCAGATTCACATACAGATCACAAAGAGTGGTTTAAGACTAGTGTCCATGACATTGTTTGGTCTAAAGGTGAAAGGTTGACTTCAGTGCACAGGATTTATGCATATGGCTCCATCCCTTTCAGAAGACTCGGCACGTAATCTGCACAAAACACAAACCCCGTAGCGCCATTAATAATTGTATGAATATCATAACAAAAATACAAATATGAATCGATCCGGATTCGAGCCCAGAACCTTCAGAACGACAGGCCCGTGTCTTAATCACTTCACCACTAACCCTTTCGCTGCTACATACTTTCCGAAGACGGAGCTAAAAATAGTTACTCTTTGTTTCTAGGTTACAAACGTAAATGAACGCCTATAGCAGTGACAGTAGAAATGTATAACGTGTTAACACGTCTTTAGCACACAGAGGAGAGATAATAACAGACGTGTTAATGCGTCTTTAGAAGTGAATGGGGAAAACGTATATATACGTCCTTAGCAGCTAAAGGGCTAGGAACCAAGAAGAATATGCTTATTGGGAGATAAAATATAGACTGTAGTAACTATTGGCTACTGTTGCACTTACGCAGTTTGTCAGGAAGGGAAGGAAAGCTGTGTCTGACCGAACTTAGGTGATGATGATCGTCCACCACGGGTGATGATGACTATACAATCTAATCTCAGAATGTACGAAACTTATGTAGATTGTGTGTGAATATCAAGGGGGACACTAACGATACCAATAGACGGACTGAGATGGTATGATAAGATTACAAACGAGGAATTCAGAGAAAGAACAAAGCAGATACCATTGGAGACAGAGCTCAGGAAGAGACTCTGGATAGGACATACATTGAGAAGACCGATCGGAAGCATTGCAAGACATGTACTGTTTTGGAACCCGCAGGGAAAGAGGAGTAGGGAAAGGCCTAGACAGACCTGCAGAAGAGAGCAAGAGGATGATATTAAAAGGATAGATAAAAGATGGAAAGAATTGGAAGGGATGGCAAGAGAGAGGAAGAGCTGGAAGAAATTTTGTGAAGACCTGTGCTCCGTTGGGAGTTGAAAGGTGAAGAAGGGACTAACGATACCGTACATAGGAACCTTCCTGATATTAATTGTGTCAGGGAAGTAATAAATATCTCATACAATCTCCTTCCCACAAACCCCCTCCCTCTTCTCTCAACCAATCCCCTTGGTACTACATTGATTTGCTTAAAGGGTTTTTAAGCCGAAGAATTGACTTCATTTTTTAGAAACATTTCATCAGGAATTGACCGGGTTTTACCCCATATGGCTCGGTCCCTATCCGCAGAAATGGCACGCCACCTGCCGAGAGTATTGCACAAAGTACGAACTCCGTGGCTCCAGCAACAATCCTAGGGTTCTCTGGAAAAAACAGCAGTCGAAACAGAACGGTGTGATCCGGATTCGAACCCACGACCTTCGACTCACAAGGCAAAGGGCTTAACCACTTAGCCACAGAAACCCCTACATTAAATTGTTTTCTAGTATAACCGGAAGCTATTATACAATCAATCAATCAAGTACCATGCCGGCCGGCGGGGACGATCATGCCTCTCCACAACTCTCTCTGCTTGGTGCATGTAATAAGTTCTGATATCGATCTTGTGTCGAAGCATGATGTTAGGCCATCCAACATCTTCTCCCTCTGTCTTCCACTATCTTTCCTTCCCTGAATTTTACCTGTTGTCACCAAATGTATTTTACAAGTAATAGGGAAATGATCATATTCAAATGCGAAGAATTAAACAATAAAAAATATGAAAGTAATTACAGCAATTTTAACAAAAATATTTTTTTAATTTTGAACAAAAATTATCTACTTATTTTGAAGACATAGCTAACGTTAATAACAGCGTAAAAGAAAGAAAAGTTGAAAAATGTTATACACTGATCCTTAATGGATGAAAATACGTAAAGGTCAACCTTTGAAGTGAAGACGCCACTTGATCTAATCTAAACGAACTTTGCGCATCGATGACGAATAAAGGAGAGAATTATAGAGAAGCAGAAGAAACTAAGAGAAGAGAAAAAGCGAAAGTGCTTCCGTTGAATAATGAAGAAGGAAGGAAGTTTGGCTTTGCTTCAAGAACTACTCTAAATAGCAGTATCACTGCAAGTTTGGCTCTTCTCGGAGTAAAGAGGCGACGTAACGAAGGAAAAGTGTTGAATGAATTTGAGCTCGGGAACGATTGTTAAAATGAAATTATGGTATACCTTGGGTTGATTGCAGGAGGACAAGAGAAACTAGATTACATGATCGCAAGGGAGATAAGTGTAGAAGAGCGTAATGTGGAAAGAGAGGTAACTCTGTTCAATTAGTCAGTAGCATTAGTAAGTGTCCAACAAGTATAAACTACAACACTTGCATTTGTTTATTACATTTCTTTATTGTCCTGTTAGTTTTGCTAATGGTAGAACTTTATTCTATCCTAGTTTTTTTTGTAAGTAATTTGTTTAGCAAACTTACATTACACTATTTTTAAAAAACAAAGACCTACCTTTACAACGTTAGTAAGAGAAAAAATGGCTCCGAAAGGATTTTAATCCTATTGTTGTTAATAGGATTGGTTTATCCTTGGATTCTCCGAAAGGAGTTCATTCTTATTTTTCATGTTTGTTGGCCTACACGCTCTGATATAACCAATAAAAGGTTCGATTTATGTTGAAAGTGGTGTGTCTCGGCACATAATGAAAAATATTTTTCATCCACACATAACCATGGACGAGTAGAACTGTGTAAAATTGCAGAAAGTCTTACTGTCTTCTATTAAACACTTATAAAAACCGGTCCCCATTAAACAGGAATTGTGGTTTTCCTGTCTGAGCTATTCGACTTTATGTTGTCGGGAGCAACGGCTCTGCACATGACAAGTTGCTGAAGAATGATGATTACTTCCAACTTCTGTAAAAACTACAGACAAACCAAATATGAAATTTGATTGATAGTACTTCTTCTTCGAATGATCCACGTCGACCACCTGCTAACCACTCTTTGTGATTTGTATGTGATCTGAGCCTTAGTGTGATTGTACGTTGGGCCAGTTTTGCGCCTACAAATACACCAGCACATCCGATTTCTGCTATGCTTCTTATTTACTAGGGTAGTTTCCCTAGTTCCTAGAACCGTCGTCTCTTACAACATGCCTTGTAGGTCGCAGTGGTACTATTCTTTGCTTTCCTTTCGGGCCCCGGCACCACACAGGCAAAATAATATGTACAGATGTGATCAACAAGCCTTGCATATTCATTTTCTAGCAATAAAACTATGATAAAAAAATAAAAGAAGAACAAACAAGATTTTACAAAATCTGAAGACATTAAAATGTTGATAAAGTGGAACAGACAGGACAACATAATCCCAAGCACTAAGAGCATTCAAACATCCAATGACAACTTTAAGTGAAAGATTTGAGGCATGTAGGAAATCAGATGAAAAACACGTAGTGCTTTTTTAATATAAATATTACAGATTTGTTCTAACAATTCATGGACAGAGAAACTAACAAACAGATCTCTACAACAAGATCTCGGAATTAAAGATAATCAGAATAATAGAAAGATTAAGTAAACTATTTGGGAGATTGGAAGATTTGCTCAGAAAAATATAACGATTAAGTTAACTATTTGTGAGACCGGAAGTGTTACCCTGTAACGTTCGGGTACTAAGAGAATCGCATTTATAAATGAGATGGCTACATGACTCCGGAACTAGCCCTATTTGTGTATTATTTATGCATTTAAATGCATATAATATATGTTTCATAATGTAAAACATATGCTATTAACATAATAAATTTAAAAGAAATATATATTATTTAATTTTAAGATGTCTAATCTTGTTGATTAAAGCATGATGTTTTGTTCTTCTTCTTCTGTGTTCGCCCGCTGTGAATTCAGGTGTAGTCAGGAAGCCTGGTATGGAGCAACTGACTGATTTTTGCGTGCAAGCCTACTCACTGTTTCTACGGTGTCCTTAGCCATTCAGGTGAATCTACTTCCATTTCAGTGGTAAGAGCATGTTTTTATTACACCGAAATTTCCGATCGTGCCGCCATTTTGGATAATCTCTACATACGAGTTGTCACTTGCTCTTGTCAAAAACCGTACATTTGCTTATAAAATGGCATCTAATGACTCAGATTACTGTCCTAATCAAAACTTTAATTCAAGTGTTAGGTCTCTATGGGCTGCTTACTAGACCAGTTCTGCATCATTTTTTCTTATTTATTTATTATTTATTAATTGGTGTCTCCAAAATATGGAAATATTTAGAAGTTACAAATTTCCTAATTACTGCCTTATTTATTGTTCAAACAACTTCATGTTTGGATATATTGTGCAAATATGAAGGTACTAAGAGAGTATATTAATAGTTTTCTTGATATATTTCATACTTATTTTTTCCTTCTTTGTGACTGTATAATTATTTGAAATTTGTAGGAAAATCTATTTTTGGCACCAACAAAATTAGGTCACTGTAATCATATATTACATGACATTGATATTAAAACCACATATATTGATAGTACATTCAATTAACTTTCTAACCATATATAACATGCCTGTTTTCAATTAATGGGGTATTTGTGGCTTCTAGTAATAGAGCAGGCATTCAGAAATAACCAAAAAAAACTTAAAACCCCTGAACGTTTAAGGGTTAAGTGCAGATATACCAATTCTTTTAATTTGTTTCTAATTTTGTTACTATTAAAAATAAAAATCATGGATATATAAAAATAGTCATCATCATCATCAAGGTGCGTATCCTTTATAGGACGTTGCTCTCTTTGCAGCACATCTAAAATTCACTCTGTCTCTAGCCAGTTCACCTACTTCGTCGATGGTCATATTCATGGTTTATTTAATATCTTGTAGACATCTTCTTCTTGGTCTGCCTCTGCGTCCTGGGACCCTGACTTCTAATATTGTTCTTTCCACGCCATCGGGACGAAAGTATGTAATTTTTCTGCATAGTATATAGTTTATCAGCCAATTCTCTTTAACATTTAGTCCTTTCAGGACATCGGTGTTCTTTCTTTTTTGTGTCCATGGTATTCGTAGGATCTTTCTGTAGCATTTAGTTTCGAATGACTGGATTTTCGTTCTTGTTTTTATAAAAAATAGTACTGATTATAAATAAGCTAACCAATGCTTGAATAAATGAGTACTAGTCAAATAAAATTCACGAAGGGAGAAAGAAAGAGAAATAGAGATTAGAAAACAAAAAAAAGTTAAGAGACATATTTAGTAAGTAAAGCATAGTAATGAGTACATAGATAAAATAAAAAGAGCGAGAGATATAGTTAATTGTAGAACAAGCAAAGAGAAAGTTAGAAAAAAAGAGACAAACATAATAAAAATGAAGGAAAAAGAGAAAGAGAGAGAGCGAGTGAGAGAGATAGAGAGCGAAATGTAAACAGAGAAAAAGAGGTAATGCAAAGAGAGAAAGAAAGAGAAAATGAGAGATAATGGGGAAAAAAGGATAAAACGAGAATTAGAGAAAGATTGAGATAAAGACAGAGAGAGAGAGAGAAACAAAGAAAACGATATAACAAGAAGAGATAGAAATAGAAAGAGAGAGAGAGAGAAAGAAAGAGAGAGACAGTGAAAGAAAGAACATGATAACAGCACATTGGAATGAAGTTATCTTTAATTTCATTTTGGATGATTTTGGTGACATGATGAAGTCGTGTCTCAGAGTACAACAAGTAGGCGTTCTGTCACTCGTCCACTTTCGTCGACTATTGCTTGGTTCCAAGTTGGATCACACAAACATGTGAAAACGTTTCTGTGATGTGTGATTTGTAGGCTGATAGTGTGTTGAGAGGAATATGTTATTAGAGATTGGTGGGGGTGTGGATAAAAATCACAGCTATTATAAAGCGCCATGTGTAAGTTAGTGCAATTGGGATGTTAAATAAATATAGAAAACACGTACAAACAAAGTACTATAGTCTTACAAAATACAGAAATAGTGACGATAAACAGCAACGTTTCGACCAAAAGGCCTTTATCAAGCAAACGACACAACAGGAGTGACGAATTATAGAGAACACTTACAAATGGACGATAACGGAAACAAGCAAATGTATCTAATGAACTGGGAATAAAAACGAATAAAGAAATGAGTGCAACACAAAACTAGAAGTGGAAACTAGTTTGTACGTGTTTCACTATTTACCAAGTTTTACTGCAGTCTTCCCTATTTAAATAAATATATGAAGATTGAAAATAGTTTTTTGAGGGAGCAAAGAAGAGAGATAGTAGGATGAAAGTGGTGGAGAGAGGATGGTTTAGGACAGTGGTTACCAAACTTGTAATTATTGCGGATCCACTTTTAAATATATTTTGCTGTCGTGAACCCCCACAAGTTTCTATATATAAGCATCTTCTAGCGATGGAGTTAGTGTTACACCACACCAACAGTCACGCTGGTTCCAATTTCTCAGACTGCGGGAAATGTCAAATGCTATTTTATTTTGTCCTGTCAGACATCTAGACTCCGGTCTGTTCAGGATCCTTTTATTTCTCAGTTTAACTAGTTTAACACTGTTTTTATACATGTTTTTTTAAATGTATTTTTCTGTTTGAAATTTTACAGATCATATTTCTTCATGCGCTTGAGGACCTCTGTGGGTACCTCGAGGACTCCTGGGGGTACATCGAGGACTCCTGTGGGTACCTCGAGGACTCCTGGGGATCCCTGAACCTCAGTTTGAGAAAGGATGGTTTATGAGATAAATAGTGTAGAGGAAATGAGAGGTAAGATAATTGACACGAGAGGTGGAGAGAAGGACATCGAGAAGAAAAGAGACGAGAGAGAAGAGTGGGAAGAAAAGACGGAGAAAGAAATTAGGAAAGAGTTGGAGAGAAAGACGTGGAGAAGAAAAGAGAGGAGAGAGAGAGGGGTGGGAGGAAAAGACGGAGAAGGAACTTAGGAAAGATTTGGAGAGAAGGACGTGAAGATAAGAGAGGAGAGAGAGGAGTGGGAAGATAAAAGAGCAGAGAGAGAGAGGATTGGGAAGAAAGGGAATGAAGTTGGGAAAGAGTTAGAGAGAAAATATAAAAATAGAACAGAGGAACCATTGAAGGGTTATTGGTTATTGGTTATTGGTTACTCAACTGACGTCATTGCACCTGGGCAGACCCATAGGCGTCCAGTCTCCGCCAACAGATATCGAAGAGTATGCATACAGATAGTTCCCTTCGCTAGTTGATTAAACACAATTCTAACTCTGCCCCTCATGCATCCAGCTCTACTTGTACATCGGTTAACTCCAAACTACCTAAATCGCTGGATCGATTCAACATATATTTTAGTGTTCTCACCCAACTGGCAGTCGCGAAAATACCGAAGAACATCCCCCTTATCCATCTTCAACTCCAAAACAATCGATGTTGTTAATGCAACCTTACAGCTCTCTCATAACTGCAAACACCCACTTGCCTAGGATAGTAGATACATGTAAGCCTCTGGAGGCTAGAAACTTCTATAGATGACATCCACTGATACCGAAACCTGCCCTTCTGGATCTTGTGAAGCATCGACACAGAGTCAGATACAACAACGGCTCCAGTAAATGGAGTCACAGAGTGCCAATGGAGGGCAGCAGTAACGGTCTCAACCTCCATCCGTATACTAGAAGTAGTTGTCATGTACGCTCGACTTCGCCGTGCAACAAACCTACCATGCGCATTAGCCAAGAAACCCCAGTCGGACCTCACCACGTTGAACCGACCCATCGGTATATACAACAATGTCATCACCCCTTACATTATCTTCTATCAGCTGCTTAACTGCGAGATCAGCCTTCATGTTGCCCCAATCTCTACATTCTCTTCCAAGAGTAATGATAACGTTGAGATAGTTGGTCATGCTACCATCTGTTGGATCCAAATTATGCATATGTTCCAACTACAAAGCAGAACTCATAGCCCTTCTGATGGCAGCACAGCACATGAATAAGCTGCAAGCAGCTGCAAGCAAGATGGTATTTCTTACAGACTCATTGTCAGCTATACAAGCCCTGGAGGCTAAATCCACTGACAGCACAGTACAAAAACTACAAAGAGAACTTGCTCAGCTTTCAGAAAAGGCAGAAATTCACTTGCAGTGGATTCCATCTCACTGTGGCATTGCAGGCAATGAGAGTGCTGATGTCTTAGCTAAGGAGGGCAGTGCCAAAGAGCAAATTTACCAACCCTTGTCTTTTCAAGAGGTCAAAACCCTCATACAGAGAAAATCTGCAGTAGACTGGAAGACAAACACTGGATATGATTATGGAAAAGACTCCCTCAAAGACCTAAGCAGAACAGACCAGGTCATTATATTTCGACTACGCACCGGACACTGCAGACTCAACAAACACTTATACAGACTAGGAATAAGTCAAACAGCTCTCTGCCAGTGTCAGCAGGCAGAACAGACACCAGAGCATATCCTGCAAGACTGTCCTCTTCTGTGTGAGCTGAGAAGCAACATGTGGCCACACCCAGTCGACCTGAAAACTAAGCTTTGGGGAAACCTGACAGACATGAAGCTGTCTGCCCAGTTTGTGGTCCACAGTAAATTAAGCGCATGACCAGAGATCGCTGAAGAAGAAGAAGAAGGATCCATTCTTCCCCTTTTGGTAGAGTCGCAACCATGGTCATCTGACCAATTGTTCTCTCAGTCTGGGCCATCCGCGACATACCACGCTTGATTCTCGTGCCCTTAACATCATTAGTGTTCTTGTGTAGTGGATGTCTCTTATCCGAAGTAACCCGCATATATGCCTTGGTTTGGGCGATTGCATGACGGGAGCGCAGTGACAAAAGGCCAAGCATATATCTCATCTTCACAATGGGAGTATCTCTAGTGCAGCCCAGGACTATACGCATACCTTCATTTTGAATACGTTAGAGTCGTTCACATTGTGATCTTGACATTGTGAGAAGCCCGAGACCGTAATCTACCACGGACATAAACCTGTCGATCGAACAAAAGAACAAGTAGCCTCTGCTCAAGGTGTGCGGCTAACATAACTTTCAGAGCTGCAAGACCACGTTTGCACCGTTGTATCGTCTATTCAACACAGTTGTTTGAAAAATAGACTACGATCGAAAGTTATTCTAAGATAGCGCAGCCTGTCACGGTACTCGATGGTATGTTCATTAAAGATGACTATGGGTAGATCAGCCTTGACAATGAAATTTTCAAAGAGCACCACAACATTTCCGATATTTCTTTCCTCTCTCCGTAACGTAAGTTTCAGAGTATTCCTAGGAGATCATTTAGTTCTTAAACCATTTGCTGACCACTTCAAAGTATCATCATCATCAAATAGCTTGTCCTGAGCAGAACTTTACCACCCCAACAGTCCTCCGGAATTTTTATCTCTCATAGGCCAGATGTCCTGCCTCTGCAGCCGTCATGTTCAAACCATCAGTTACATCTTGAATCCATCTTCTTCTTCTCTGTGCCGGTATGCCTCCTTCCATGATGGTCTTCTCCATCCCTTGATGTCTTGTTATATGTCCAAAATATCTCAATTGTCTCTTTCTTATTTGTAGCATCAGCCAGTTTTCTTTGATTTTGAGTTCTTTCTGGATAGATCTATTTGCTATTTTCTCTGTCCAAGATATACGAAGGACTCTTCTGTAACACTAATATTCAAAAGCACATATATGTTTTTCCACTGCTTTATTAAATGTCCATGCTTCACACACATGCTTCAATGTGTGCTTTGTGATATTTTGTTCATTTCTTCCCAGAGTACTTCAACATACCACCAGCATCCCTTTCTTATAACAGTTATAATATTTCTCTGATTTCATCACTTCTCCTGAATTCATCACATTTTATATTCATTATTTTTGGCAGACATCTCTTTTCCAATACATTCAACTAACGTTCTATATCTTTAGTCATTTTCACAACTCTCGATGGAATTTGGTAAAATTGAAACACCACTGGAATTGACAATTTTAAAATTCAGTTTTAAAACTGTTTAACTTGTAGTTCCACATTTTATTTAGACTTTTAATAGTTGGATGTTCCTTTGAAGATTCGTAGCATATTTTATATTTTGCTTTCTCCCGTGAATTGAACATCGCTACCCAAATAGGTTCAAATGGCAGCCTGTCCCTTGCGGAGAGACGCTTTCATCACATCCCGCTGTTTCTTGCAAGTTCTCCGGCCTCTTCTAGTGACATGTTCAATGTTCCTTTGATTTTCTGCTATCACCTTCATCTTGGTCGTCCCCTGCTTCGTATTCCAAGAACCATGTCTTCCATTACCTTTCTCTCCAAACCACTGTGGCATTTAATGTAGCCAAAATATTTCATCTTTGGGAACATAATGTTATTTATGAGCCAATGCTCCTTGATTTGCAGGTCATGTAGGATGTCTTTGTTTCTTCTCTGTCCAGAAGATCCAAATATGTGGCTCCATTATTTTTATTAATGTGGATTCCCACGTTATATCTGCATTACTGATCATATATGTCTTCATTATATTTGTCTGTTGGGTAATATTTCTATTTATTAATAGTGATATTGCTTATGTAGTCGGAAAAGGCATATCTGTATAACGGGTGGGGAGGGGAGGTGGGCACTGATATGTCCTGCAAGATTGTCCTCTGATGAATCAACTGCGGAAAGAACACTGACCAACACAGACAGACATCCAAACAAAACTATTTGGAAGCCATGATGAACTAACAAACACAAAAATATACATCCAGAGAACCAGACTTATTATGTAGACATTGAACATCAACGAACGAGAAGAAGAAGAAGAAGGCTGATAATAAGGAAAACAAACTTTCAACCAAAAGTCCATCTTCTTCTTCTTTTGTTGTCACACTGCTACCGGGTTGTTGCACAGTGTCGTGGTTTTTGTTTTTGTCTTGCGCTGGCCTGGTGTCTTGGGTGATTGTTATTTTTACTCTTTGACATAATTCTGCTATGCCATCTAACCATCTTTTTTCGTGGTCTTCCTCTCGCCTTCTTTCCTGATGTTTTGTTGTAGAAGACTTTGTATACTTTGGAGTTTGGATGCATTCTTTTTAAGTGGCTAAACCAATTCATTCTTTGTTTCTCAGTGTAATTCAAGCAAGGTTAAGTGCCAACTTTCTTTCCAAAGCCTATATTGGTGACTGTCTTTTCTGGTGTTATTGTTAACTTTTCTCAGGGATCGGATTTCACATACGTTACCAACAACTCCATCAGAAACGGAATAAAGGGCGCCCTGTGGATTACGTCTGCATTCATAGCGGAAGAAGAAGAATGATAGTGATAGTTCTTCTTCTTCTTCTGCGTTCTCACTAGAATGGGATTTCGGATTCTCTAATAAAGGCAGCCGTCTGCCTCAGATCATCAGCCATGCCATACAGTTTGTCTTGGACGCTGGTGTAAGTGGGCCACCTCTTTCTTATCAGGTCTGCATACTGGGGCAGTTCTGTAGGATATGTTCTGTTGTCATACTTGCTAAGCCACAGGGCACAGGTCGTTGGTGCCTATCTTGAATTTGGTGTACAGGTGGTGTCTCATTTTGTTGTAACCCGTCCGAAGGCGAAGTTAGTTCAGATAATAATATTATATGCAAATAGCAAGCTATTACGATATAAGCATTCTTTTATCTTTGTCTGTGTAGGGTTAGGGTTTTCTTTGTCTGTGTAGGGTTAGGGTTTTCTTTGTCTGTGTAGGGTTAGGGTTAGAAAGGGGTAGCTGTAGAGGGTAGGCGCTCGTCTCTCGTGTCAAAGGTAAAAGTTCGCTCCTCATGGACTTACTTGACATATTCCTCTCCAGTCCTCGTGGAGCGCAGCAGGGCCTCAACAGTTTGTTCTCCACTCTTCTCAGTCTCCTACTGTTCTCTTTATACTCTCCCAGGATAGGCAAGCACTCTTCAGTTCCTCAAGAAGACTTGATCTCCAGGTCTGTTTAGGCGTCCTTTTTCGTTTTCTTTGCGGGTTCCACTCAAGTGCTTGTCTAGTGACACTAGACTGTTTATTCCGTAAGGTATCTCTCGTGGAGCCATCGGAATATTTTTCCAGAGATTATTGATCTCAGTGTATGTGAGATTGTGTTCCAAGTCATATCGAAGACGGACGATAAAACCTAGGCTCAATTTGAGCACGTAAAGAACCCTTGGCAGTTCAAAATCGAGAAGAGCAGGCTGGAAAGCAGCTGCCCGGTCACAATTCACTATAAAAAAGAATAAAAATAAAATTCCTACAAAATATTTTCACCATCTACAAAGTTACATCGGGGTCCCTCGCCGGTGCTACGGAGTTCGTGCACTGCAGCTGAGATCTTCCTGTGTAAGAAAGAAATTAGAGCACACATGGTTACTCACCGAAGTGAAATGATGATAGTCTTAGCAATCAATCAATCAATCAATTCTTCTATTTTGTGATATCAAATTGAATAGAATGTGTACTCTAGTTAAGATTTTAATGACAAAAGTAATGTATCACGTAAAAAGCAATGAAACGGTGGAGAACTTAATTATAAACTGAGACACCTCGGCAAATACGTGATGGGAAAGATCACGGAGATGATTGATTCAGGTTTATGATAGATGATTTCTACATGACGACCGCATAGAAGAACAGGTAGGAATGTGTTGTTTATGAGAAAGGCAAATTCCAAAAGGACTGTTAGAGTGGCAGTTATGTTCAGGAGAAGCTGTTCATCATTATCACCAAATAACTTTGCTACCCCAACAGTCATCCAGAATTTCTCTCTTTCAAATGTCAGATGTCCGCCTCTGGAGCGGGCATGTTCAAATCATCAGTTACATTCTGAATCCATCTTCTCTGTGGTCTTCCTCTTCTTCTCTTTGTCGGTATGCCTCCTTCCATTATGGTCCTCTCCAGCCCTTCATGTCTTTTTATATGTCCAAAATATCTCAATGTTCTCTTATTTGTAGCATCAGCCAGTTTTCTTTGATTTTGAGTTATTTCTGAATAGATCTATTTATTCTCTTCTCTGTCCATGATATACAGAGGTCTCTTCTGTAACACTTGTATTCAAAAGCATATACATGTATTTCTACTGCCTTATTACAATGTCCATGCTTCACACCCATATGTTACCACTGGGAATATGCATGCTCTTAGTATGCTTATCTTTGTTTCTTATTAGTTCCGTTCCATAATGTTGCAAACTACTAAGTTCCCAATGACTTCTTCTATTCGCTAACCCTGTTTTGCATCTCAGCGTCAGGATAAAAATAGATTTCTAAAAGGGGCTTTTGTGTACCTTTCGTAAGTATTGTTTTCCGCTGCTTCTGTTATTTAGGACGTCCACATATTGCTTGTATGACCTACTTCTTTGTATCCACCGTACCGGAGTAGCATTGTTCTTTGAGTTACATTGTCTGTTGTTAATCTGCTTGTGTGGGAGGAACATTTAATTTGTTGTTTCTTGATGAAGTTCATTACTAATGTTGTACCCATTTTTTCCTGATGTTTTAATTTTGAAACCAGTCTCTTGCTAATTCTCTCAGCATTCTCGAAGTATCAAGAAGATTCTCTCTTAAAATTGTGTTATATCTTTTTAATTCGTGCTCTGAAAGTCGAGCTAACTCAGCAACGGCGAAAGTGCACATACACAGAGCTAATGTAAGGTCGGGGAGAGGCAATGAAAGGAGAATGGTGTCCCATTTTGGTAATTTTTCATCTTCTCTCACGAAGTTATCTAATTTGTCTTCGCCAACGGTTCGGTAATGGCTTTCTGAAATACTTCCCTGTTATCCGGCAGAAAATTTACGAATTCGGGAAAGTCTCCAACACAGTTTAAACGGTTTTGAATATTGTGCTCCTAGCAACCAAACAAATGGTTGCTATGAGCTTTTGTAAGAAACAGACTATATTCAAATGTTGATATTATTTAATCAGACAGTGGAATGTTCGTGAAAATATGTAACAATAACATTTGGTTATCACATTTTCATTTTGTTATAACTCTTTCAATACAATGAAAGTTCAGATCACAATTGTTAGAAATTTTTTTTGTTTATTCACATTACATTTCCAATAGACTTTTCAGACCTTATGGTATGAGTCTGCTGCCTTGCAGGTCGGCGAACCCAGTAAACGCTTGCTGAAACCGGACACATCGCCGAAGGATAAGCACCAGAGCTCCAAATGGTGCTGAAGATGTGACGAAACCCACTCATACTAAGACTGCTTGAATCATATTTCCACATAAATGAGATTGATGGGGAAATCTGGTACATCAGTCTAAGGGTGATCGCGAGAGAGAGAGCTTAGGGTATGAAGTTCGGGAGTAGGCGTCTGTTGGCTTAGCGGTAGTGAGCTCGATCACAACCCACGAGTAACTGGTTCAAACACCGCTGCGAGCAATATAGAAACAAATACGTTCCCGTGGATTTTACGAACGGAAAAAATATGTATCTACGTTCAGAACGCAGTGGCACACTATTGAACGTATAAGTTATGCCTAAGAAATCAACAGCTCGTTTGATTGATTGATTGATTGATTGATTTGATAGGACCAACATCATTGCACTTCAGTGAGTAACCATATATATATGTGCTTCGATCTCTTTCTTACACAGGAAGAATTCAGATGCAGTACACGAACTCTGTAGCACCGGCGAGGATCCCCGGTTTAATTTCGAAGATGGTAAAGATATTTTTGAAGGAATTTTAATTTTAATCTTTTCTAACGAATTTTGCTCTTTTCGAGTTTGAACTGCCAAGGGTTCTTTTACGAGCTCAAATTGAAATCGGGACCTACGTTTTATCGTCTGTCTCCGACATGACTGGGATCTCGATCTTACCTTCACTGAGATTAGGGATATCTAGAACAATATCCAGATGGTTTCACGAGGGAGCGAACCTGGTACCTTTGGTTCGAGAGACAATCACCTAGCCTCTACACTACAGAGACCACCTTGAAACAGACTATATTCAAATGTTGATATTATTTACTCAGAAATTGGAATGTTAGTGAAAACATGTAACAATGTCCTGACAATATCCCATTTTATTTTTTATAACTCTTTTTTATACCATGTATATTGTCCAGAAAATAACTATAGTGACAGTTAGTGAGATTGGCCGTGGCCCACTGCAACATTAAGGCCGACTAGCTCAGACGGATAATCGAAAATCCTATTTAATAGGGGCTGGATTTTGTATACGTTTGATAGGACATTGTATGAATTTTTGCAATTTTACTCAATTCTATGCGTTCATAGTTACTTATTGATAAAAAAATATTAATAATATTTATATTCCTTAACTTTAAACTTAACTTGTAACATAATATAACCTTTATTTAGCAAGTTGTGTTGTTTTAAAAATAAATTTGTCTTTATACAACAACACTGGAATGCGAGGATAAAAGGATAGTTGTGGTTTTATTTTCTAGAAATTTTGCCTGAGCCCACCGGCCGTATGTTATCAGAGGCCACGGATTTGTTCACATATGTACGCCACTATAGTGACGGTTGGTGGGATTGCCTAACATGTCTTTGCCACTATAGTGGTTTACGGTATGAAATAAGTTAACGGATGAAGCCGAGAAAATATTTAAAATCATTTTCGGAATCGAATATCGACCACCGAACTGGACAACTCACGCTGGTCAGAAATTACTTCGGAAAAATGGTGATCTCCAGCCGGTGTTGAGAAGGTCTAGCGCCGTTGAGATGGTCTAGCGGTCTTGAGATGGTCTATCTTCAATACGACCTCATTACAACCTGACAAGACACTTCCATACAATTATTATTTATTGCAAGTTTGAGACCAATATACGAGGAGATAACTGTTTATAGTTTTTGTGAAGATGCCACTTTCATTATCTTCTCTTTCTTTCTGTAGCTTAACTCATTCCATACCGTGAGTATTACTGAGATTTGGCTACAAATGTTTTATGGTAGCTGAATTGTTATCAAATAATGTTTTTTTTCTTTACGTTGTTTGTAGTAGATTTCAGGGTTCAATGTGACGTAGAGGTGGGTGCTCCCCTCTCGCGCGAAAGGTACCCAGTCGCTACCTGGTAGAGACATCGGAGTATTTTTCCAGAGATCCCTGATCTCAGTGTTGGTGACATCGAGTTCCTAGTACTATCGGAGACGGATGATAAAACGTAGGTCCAGTGTTCAATTTGAGCAAGCAAAAGAACCATTGGCAGTTAAAAATTCCAAATAGCTGACTGAAAAGTCTCTCCCCGGGCAAAATTTATTAGAAAAAGATTTAGAATTAAAAATCGTACAAAAACATATTCACCATCTTCAAAGTAACCTAGGAGACTCTCCCCGGTGCTACGGAACTCGTGCACTGCAGCTGAGATCTTCCAGTGTAAGAATTAGATCGGAGCACACATAGTTACTCACCGAAGTGTAATGATGACAGTCCTATCAATCAATCAATCAATAAGTCAATCAATCAATCAATCAATCCCGATAATATATTTCATCCATTTTCTTTTCGATCCAGAAGCATTTGAGCTTTCAGCTCTTCGGCTCGATGCCATGGACATCGCAACCCTTCGGTTCGGTGCCACAGACACCGTAAATCTGGAGAACATGTGTCTTTTCTGCCATCTATCGGAATTGAACCGCACCCACAGGGGGCTTGTCACCCGTCGTCGAGCGCGCTACGAACACGCTGGGCAGGCGGGCATTTCGTTCATTAAGCTATTTATGTATTTATATCATCAACCTATCAAGTAGCATGTCTCTTGAAAAACTCTCTATCTTCAGCAAGTTCTCCCGCCTCCTCCAGCGTCATGTTGAAGGTCTCTCTCATGTCCTGTTGCCACCTTCGTCTTAGTCGTCCCCTGCTTCGTACTCCAGAAGCTATGTCATCCACTACCGCTTTCTCTAAACCAGTGTGGCGTTTAATGGGGCCAACATATTTCCTCTTCCGGGACATGATGTTATTTATAAACCAATGCTTCTTGATATGCTGGTCTTGTAGGATGTCTTTGTTTCTTCTCTTCTCTGTCCAGGATATTCTAAGAAACTTTTCTGTAACACCTTGTTTCGAAAGCTTCTATTTTGCTCTTTAATGTTTGTGTTATGGTCCATGATTCACATCTATATGTTGCCACAGGCAATATGCATGTTCTCAGAATATTTGTTTCTTTGCTTGTGTCAAGTCATAGTTTCTTCATGCTGACCACCATGTACATATATATATATATGAACAGAATAAGGAGCACAACTAATGAGCCACATATATCATGAAATAAAAAGCGTGACATATCCTTTGCATGAGGTTGCCATCAACCATAGTAAGCGAGCAATTTATTTTCTAGGCACCACTTATACGTTCAGTAGTTTGTCATTGTTTTCTGAACGGTGAAGTATATTTTACCTTTTTAAAAAATCCCACAGAAACGAATTTGCTTACATATATCATACTTATGCATAAACTTCGCGTTCGACTGAATAAGACTGAGCACCTATATTTCTGTTTGTAGTTCTATCAAATCAGATCATTTGCAAATAAGCGATATCATTTCCCTTTCGATTTAAACTATCTTCTTGGAAATAAAACAAATGATATAAACACAAAAAATTCCATATCTTAATGTGAGCTAAAACAGCCTCCGTGCACTCAAATTACTGCCCTCACGATCCTTGTGTTGCGAAAAATTGCGCGAATTATTTTTTGATTTTTTTTGTTCTTCTATCATTGCTAGATAAATTTGTAAATTTTTTGTCTTCCAATTCTTCTTTCTCCCCAATGCCCATTGATTCCGCATTCTGTTTTTGACAGTATGACTCTCACTACTTCTCTCTAACACAGCTTTTCCCAAAGTGGGCGCTACCGCCTCCCTGTGGGCGCTGAAGCCTTCCAGGGGGGCGATGGTAGATTCATAAGCATTTGGGGGGAGTTTTTTTTCTTGATTTTGCTATTGAATAATCATTTCAAATTTAAATTCTGCATTTTAATTCATCTTATGCCCATCTTACACGATCCATTTTACATCAATTTTCTATTTCCTGTATATAATCATTTGAAAATTGACCATGTATGACAGAAATATATATCAATTTTCTATGTCAAAGTAAAAATAGAGCGTGGGGGGCGTTGGCAAATTGTTATAATATAAAGGGGGCGTTACAAAGTTTATGTTGTGAAAAGTGGGCGGTGGACTGAAAATGTTTGGGGATCTATGCTTTAACATGATCTATATTTCTCTGATGATGCTCGTCCATCACGGACGATGATGAACACACAATTTTCATCCAAGGGAATGTAGTTGCGTTGTGTTTGTCTGTGTGTGCGTAGATGACTAGTGAGTCCAATGTGGGCTTGAAATATTCTTGTACAGTGTGGGCAAGGCATACTTGCACTTGTGGGGAGTTTTACTGCCTTTCTATTTTGACGTGTGTGTTCCATACGCGCTGTTCTACCTGCCTCGCAGGCCGAAGAACAATTTCTCTAGATAGAGGCTATATGGCAAAGTGGTTAAGGCGTTGATCTATCGTTGTGAACGTTGTGGGTTCGAATCCGGACGGAGTCACATGTGAAATTATTTCATGAGACTCCTAAGATTATTGCTGGAGCTACGGAGTTCGGACACAGTTCAAAACTTTCGGTAGATAGCCCACCATTTCTGCAGACAGTAAAGGATCATATGAAAAGATCCGGTGCAATGAGCTAAATCTTTTGAATTTTTACAAATTTTTTCCGATCCGGATGCACTTGAGCTTTCAGCTCTTCGGCTCGGTGCCATGGACATCGTAACCCTTCGGTTCGGTGCCACGAACACCGCAAATCTGAAGAACCTGTGGCTTTTCTGCCAGAACACGGAAATCAACCGCACTCATATCGGGCTTGTCACCCGTCGTCCAACGCGCTACAAACACGCTGGACAGGCGGGTATCTTTTGAATAGACCTTATTTTTTTTATCTCTCTACATTTCTACTCTTACCTTTAATTTCGAGAGTATTGAACAGAAGAAGCACGTCTGACACCTTATAATAATTCATCTCATACCGTTATACGTTACATAGGGCCTGCAAGTAATTTCTTCATGCCGCTCTATCCCTGGCAACTCGCTCAATCTCATCCATGGAACTGAGACCGTTATGTCTTGACTCTCTCAGCAAAATTCGATTCAGGGTCTCCTTAAGTCATCCTCTCTTTCTTGAACCCTTTGTATCCCACTTCAATGCCTGCTTTGATATTCGTTGAACATTTTTCTGCAAGATGTGCCCAACATATTTCCATCTTCTCTTTCTTATAACAGTTGTCACTAGTGGTTGACCAGACATTTCTCTGATTTCATCAATTCTTCTGAATTCGTTCCATTTTATATTCATTATTTTTCGCAGACATCTATTTTCAAATGCATTCAACTTGCTTTCTATATCTTTAGTCATTTTCCAACTCTCGCTGGCATATGTTAGGAATGATACAACATTTGCATTGAAAATTCGTAATTTAGTTTTAATACTATATAACTTGCAGTTCCATATTTTATTTAGACTTTAAAAGATGATGTTGCTTTGCCAATTCGTATCATAAATTCTTTTTTAACATTTCCTGTGCAATCAAAATTGCTACCTAAATAGGTGAACTGCTCTGTTATTTTATCATTTTAGATTCCAGGGTAATATCTGCGTTACTTGCCATAGGTGTCTTCGTTATATTTGTTTTTTGATAGCGTATCTGCAGTCCAACTGTTGATGCTATAGATGACAAGTTGTCTGTTTTTATTTGCATATCTTGGTTGTTTCTACTTAACAAGGCAATATCCTCTGCAAAATCCAAATCTTCTAGTTGACTATTTTCTATCCAATCGATGCGACTTTCGCCCCTGCAACATGTTTGCATCACCCAGTCAATGACCACTCCAAACAATAGCGGAGATAGAATACAGCCTTGTGTGTTTTTGAGCCAAGTAACGTACTTGTCGGGTTGCTGACTTCCGCCTGACTGACACCTTGTTAAGTTATAAATCAACAGATTTATTGTCATAAATTGGTGATTTATATTCGTTTAATGTTATACATCAGTAACACATATCTTATATATGCTTTTGATTTTAAGTGTAACAGAATGAGTCAATCGTATACATGAACAGAGAAGAGAACGAACAGATATATCCAGAAAGAGCTGAAAATCAAGGAAAATTGGCTGATGATACAGTAAAGATATAAAAAAGTTTGGTTACATACTTATTAACTGACCGAAATACTTTATTCTTTATTTCTCAATGTAATTCAAGCAAATTTATTATTTATGTGCAGTCACCAAGAGTTAATGTAGAAACATCTAATATGTAGGAGTAATCTCCATAAGTGAGACGGATATGCGTAACGACTCGGCCATATCAGAGCTAGGGCTCATCTCCACGCTAGACTTTCCTGGAAAAGAACTGGACCTCCTACCTTCTTCAAACTAGGGTCTAGAAATATAATGTGCGGAAACCTACAAATATAATCTGGTATTATTAATATAGATTGAGATATTTGGAACATATAAAAGGAAACGAAGTGCTGGAGAAGACCATTATGGAAGGAGGCATACCAGCAACGAGGAGAAGAGGAAGACCACGGAGAAGATAAATACAGAATGTAACTAACGGTTTCAACATGACGGCTGCAGGGGCGGAATATCTGGCCTACGAGAAAGAGAAATTTCGAAGGACTGTTGGGTGGCAAAGATCTGCTCAGGACAAGCTTTTTGATAATGATGAACACATATCTGTAAATTGGTATCATATTGGACAATAGTCCTTCACGTTATCGTACGTTAACCTACACCTGACTTCTGTATCGGGAATTTGTTACAGAATCAACAATAAAAACATCGTATAGCATTATGAACCAATTCAGCCATAATTAAAAATGGTGATTTACAAAAATATATATATAAATGTTAGTAATACAAAAGAGACGATGGTAGTGGATTGGACATGTTCTCAAGAGGAAAAAAAAAGACGGCCAAAACATGTAATGTAGTGCGCATTCCAGAAGCATCGGATAAAAGATAGGTCTTTGGTTACATGGAGAAGAACTATCGATGCTGAGTTCAAAGACATGCATAGGACGAAGTTCAAGATATAAAGACTGGCACAAGATCAAATTGAGTTGGAAAATGTTTTTCTCTGCCGTACGTGCTCTTAAGCGCGACTAAGACTGGATATAATAAAACGTTAATCATAAGTTGAACCCATATTTTCTATTACGAAAGAAATGTATTAAGAAAAAAGATAGAGATTTGAAATAAGTTTAGATCATGTATGTACACACATAAGGGAATTAACCCATTCGCTCCTCGGAGACGAAATACCGGCTCGCGATATTTTATAAGATAACGCAAAACCAGTATACTGACATATTTAGTATATATTGTAATATAAATGCGTTGGGAGATAAAAGATATTTCGGAGTGAATGAGTTAATACGATGAATATAGCCTTTTTTCGTTTCGTCTTTTGTTCAAACAAAATTCGTCTAACAAAATTGTTACTGTTTTGTAAAGAATACAAAAGTAGCAATGAAATTATAATAATAATGATAGCAACATTGAAAGTAGTAGAGATGAAGACAGCAGACAGGAGCCAGGGACATGGCATATAATGGCAGGCCAGAAATAAGGGCAATAACTGCTATGGTCTCTGGTTCACAGGTTTAATGGTGAAATATCAGCACAGTCCATTTTGTTTATGAGCCAATTTACGGCAGTGATAGCTTGATCGATACAGGGTGTACTCTTCACTATCTAATCCATAGATTCTCAAACTTTTTCGGCCCACCACCCACTTTGCACAACATAAACTTTGTAACGCCCCCTCCACATTATAACAGTTTGTCAACGCCCCCGTCTATATACACGCTCTATTTTCTTTTGACATAGAAAATTGATACATATTTCTGTCATACATGGTCAGTTTTCAAATGATTAAATGCAGGAAATATAAAATTTATGAACAAATGGATCGTGTAAGACGGGCATAAGATGAATTAAAATGCAAAATTCAAATTTTAAATGATTATTCAATCGCAAAATCACGAAAATAATTTTATTTTAAAATATATATTATTATTTTCTTCTTTAAGGAGCCACCTTTCCCTAATCGCTTGAAACCCCCTCCCCAAATTCTTCTGAACCCTATCGCCCCCTAGAACGCTTCAGGCCCACTGGGGGCGGTATCGCCCACTTTGGGAAACGCAGTTTGAGAAGTTGCAGAATACCAATATTCAAGTCATCAAAGAAACACAAGACAAATACAGAAAGCCACGACACTAAGGGAAACCAGAACAACCATCGGCTCGCACTATAGAAACAAATGGACAAAAGACCATCCTCAGTATACCAACAGCGACGGATACTATGGTCTGTCTCGTAGTGAACAAGTTGCCATACTCCGCCTCCGTACCGGTCACAACAAGCTCCGAGACCATATGTTCCACAAATTTAAGATTGGCACAACTAGCCTGTGCCCCTGCAAAAAGGCGGACACATTCTGCAAGACTGTCAACGGTTAGCAGGTATAAGAAAAAAACATGGCCCAAAAACACAGAGCTTCGCGAGAAGCTGTACGGAGGAACGGAGTCCCTTAAAACCACGGTAAAATTCATGATAAAAGTTGGTTCATCAGTCTAGGCCGGGATCGCGAGAGAGAGAGAAGTATAACGATAAAATAAAATAAAAAAATTCCGATCCAGAAGCACATGAGCCTTCAGATCTTCGGTTTTATGCCATTGACATCGTAACCCTTCGGTTCGGTGCCACGAACACCGTAAATCTGGAGAACCTGTGGCTTTTCTGCCTGCCCGTGGAATTGAACCGCACTCACAGGGGGCTTGTCACCCGTCGTCCTTCGCGCTACGAACATGCTGGGCAGACAAAAGAAAAATATAGAAATAATCTTTAGATACGTCCGCTGATGAGAGAAATATCCGCGTTGGACAACTATGGCAGTGCTCTCATCATCATCAAATCGCTTGTCCTGAGCAGAACTTTGCTACACCAATCGTTCTCCGGAGTTTCTCTCTCTCATAGGCCCGATGTCCTGCCTTTGCAGCGGTCATGTTCAAACCATCAGATATATCCTGTATCCATCTTCTCCGATGAACACCTATGACAGTGATCTACTTATCTGAAACACCTTCTCCGAGATGATAACACAGTGCATGTGATACTATTGTAACAGAACATAGACCTCCTTACGAGCAGATCTATCACAGTTCATAGCGTTTGACATTACGAAAGTGGTCTCACAGTTTTCTTTGAAAGAAAGTGAGTCAAAGAACAAACTCCCCAAAGGAAATAGGAAAAGAGGGGAAACCTGTAATTACTTGGGGTCGTGCAAAGAAATTAAAAAAAAAATATAGAGCTTTGAAATCATTCAAGTGCATGCCGGTTATGAAATTTATGTACCTCTACAACTCTCTATTTCTCTCTCTGTCTCTTTATTTCTCTCTCTCTCTTTCGCTCTCTCTCTCTTTTTCTCTCTAATCTTTCTCTCTTACTCTCCTCTCTCTCTTTCGCTCTCTCTTCTTTCTTGTCTCTCTTTCTTTCTCTTTTCTTGCCTCTCTTTTTCTCTCTAATCTTTCTCTATCTTACTCTTTCTCTCTCTCTTCTCTCTCTCTGTCTCTTTCTTTCTCTCTCTCTCTATCTTTCGCTCTCTCTATCTCTTTCTTTCTCTCTCTTTCTTTCTCTCTGTCTTTCTCTCTCTGTCTCTCTTTCTTTCTATCTCTCTTTCTTTCTCTGTCTCTCTTTCTTTCTCTCTCTCTCTCTTTCTCTCTCTCTCTTTTTTTCTTTTGTCTTTCTCTCTCTCTTTCTTTCTCTCTCTGTCTCTCTTTCTTTCTCTCTCTCTCTCTCTTTCTCTCTCTCTCTTTCTTTCTCTATGTCTTTCTCTCTCTCTTTCTTTCTCTCTCTCTCTCTCTTTCTCTCTCTTTCTCTCTCTTTTTCTTCCTGTCTTTCTTTCTCTTTATTTCTCTCTCGCTTTCTTTCTCTGTCTCTCTTTTTTTCTCTCTCTCTTCTTTCTTCTTTTCTTTCTCTTTCTATCTATCTCTCTCTCCTCTCTTTCTTTTCTGCTCTCTCTTTCTATTCTCTCTCTCTTCTTCTCTCTCTCTCTGCTCTTTCTTCTCTCTCTCTTGCTCTCTCTTTTGCTCTCTTTCTCTCTCTTTCTCTCTCCTTTCGCTCTCTCTCAATCTCTTTCGCCTCTCTTCTTCTCTCTCTTTATTTCTCTCTCTCTTTCTTTCTTTCTTCTCACTCTCCTCTTTTCTCTCTCTCTCTCTCTCTTAGTGTAGTTTATCAGTTCGAACATCAATCGTTTATCGAACCAACATGTCAGAACAACCAAAATCGTTTTCCTCTGTCTGCCCATAATCTCCCGTCCCTACATGTTACACGCAGTCACAAAATGTTATAGGTGGTCTCTATGGTTAAGTGCTAAAACTTTCGCCTTGGATTACGAAAATCGTGGGTTCTAATCCCGATCGCACTGTTCTCTTCACAAGTGCATTTTTTTATATGTATCTCTAGGATTGTTACCGGAGCTACAGAGTTCGTGCTTTGTGCAATACTCTCGGCAGTTTGGTGGACAGTTCTGCGGAAAAGGATCGAGCCATATAGCGTAAAACCCGCTGCAATTGAGTCAATCCTTTGACGTTAAATCATTTAGCGCCCGTGTGGTGCCGTGGCCCCCAAGGGAAGCAAAGAATAGTACCACTGCGACCTACATTGCATGTCGTAAGAGGCGACTGAGGTAGGGGCATAGGGTAGCTATCTTAGTTAATAAAACGCGTCTCAGAGATCGGATGTGCTGGTTCACGTGTAGCCGCATAACTGTCACAGCATACAATCGCTCTTAGTCTCAGATCACATAAAAATCACACAGAGTGGTCGAAATGGAGCGTTCGAAGAAAAAGAAAAAGACGCTTTATAATCAATCAAGTGCCATGCCTGCCGGCGTAGGCGATCATGTCTCTCCACAACTCTCTTTGCTTGGTGCATGTAATCAGTTCTGACGTCGATATTTTGTCGAACCATGATGTCAGGCCATCCAACATCTTCTCCCTCTGTCTTCCACGATCTCTCCTTCCTGAATTTTACCTGTAGTCACCAAATGTTCTAAACCTTCTCTTCGCATTATATGCCCGAAGAACCTTGATTGTCAGATTCTTATTCTTTTGATAATGTTTCTTTGTGTGCAGGCCTGATTTAAAACCTCTGCATTTGTTTTCTTTGCTGTCCATGGAATTTTCATCATTCTTCTGTAAAACCACATCTCTGTGGCTTCCAATGATCGTATTGATTGTTTGTTCATTGTCCATGATTCGCTGCCATACATAAGTATTGGTTCAATATAACACTGGAGTACTCGCATGTTATTGGTAGTGAGTTCACGCATAGTGTGTTCTTCATTTTCATAAAAGCTGCTTTCGTTTGAACTATTCTACTCCTAATCTCTGTTGTGCATCTTCCATCTGATGTTAGGAATGTTCCCAGATACTTGAATCGATGGACTTGTTTCAGTGTTGTATTTATTTTAATATTACATGTTGGTGTTTCTTGTTTCTTGGAGACAACCATAACCTCTGTTTTCTTTATATTCACCCTTAGGAATACTTAGTTTAAATGTTCAAAAGTTCATCTAAGTGTTATATGTCCCCAAAAAAATGATTGTCTGTGTCTTATTCGTATCATTAGGTTTCATACAGGCAGACAAATCCTCGGTAGTATAGTGGTAAGTATTCCCGCCTGTCACACGGGAGACCGGGGTTCGATGTCCCGCCTGGAGGATAATTTCTAAAGGTGTTTACTTTTGCACGCCTGCCCAGCGTGTTCGTAGCACGTTGGACAACGTGTGATAAGCCCTCTGTGAGTGCGGGAGCAATTCCGTGGACTCACAGAAAAGGCACAGGTTCCCCAGATTTACGGTTTTTCGTGGCACTGAACCGAAGGTTACGATGTCGATGAAAGCTGAAGTGCTTCTGGATTAAACAACAAAAAAATACTTGGCAGACAATCCTAAAACCTCATCATTTGTTATTGGTTTCTTTTGCTGCCCTTTGGGGTTTTTTCAACATTATTCTTTTATAACTACATTTCTAAGGCTTCCAGAGAATACTTACACTCTACAGACTTGTAAACCTTAGCTGTGTATGTTGTTAGTGTCTATTTTAACATCAAAGGTGAGAAAATGAACACATTTTATCAACACAACAGACTAGGATGGTATACGACACATCTAAAGGAAATAAAACGTTGAACAATGTGTACCCTACACAAGTATATTCTCAGTTCTTCTTTTTCTTCTTTGCGTTCGTTCTTTACGACCAATTTTAATCACTCTTTGTGATATGTTTGATCTTGCCAAGAACGTGTATACGTTGCACATTGGTTTGTAGGCCCCTAAACGCATAGACTTCTACACGTTTAGGACAAGTGCATCCGATTTCATCTAATATATTCTCGGTTTAAATGAACAACAGAATAGAGTATTAACGACAAGTCTCCCGAAGTCTTTACGAGGCGCCATACTTTGTGAAATGCTTGTCGTTTTACATTTATAAACCCACTAATGCGATAGATATTTGAACCACTTTCTTTCCTATTTGTGAAAAGTTGGGGTTTTTTTAAAGTTAACTTAAACATCATTAGGCATTAAAGTGGAATGCAAATGGTTCAAAAGAAAGAGAGGTCGACCTAAGGAGACCCTGAAACGAACTTTGCTGAGAGAGGCAAGAGGTATTGGTCTCAGTTCCATGGATGAGATTGAGCGAGTTGCCCTGGATAGAGCGGTATGGAGAAGTTACTTGCAGGCCCTATGTAACGTATAACGGTACGAGAGGAATTATTATTATTATTATTATAAATATCATTATATTCACTGCTACATAGAACCAATACTGGCATACGGATCCGAGCCATGGACAATAAATAAACAGATCGAAAAATCTCTGGAGGCCACAGAGATATGGTTTTACAGAAGAATGATGAGAATCCCAAGGACTGCTAAAATGACTAATGTGTGGGTGTTGAATAAAGTCAAGACACAGAGAAAACGTATTATCAATATAAGAAAGAGGCAGTCATCATTTTCTTCCAGATATGATGAGCAGGGAAGGTTTAGAACACATTGTAACAACCGGTAATATCGAGAGTAGACGAGACAGAGGAAGACAGAGAGAAAAAAAAATTTGGATGGCCTGACTTCATGGCACAGTAGAGCGTCACCATCTGAATTGATAGCAAACACCAAAGATAGAGATTTGTGGAGATCCATGATAGCCTACGTCAGCCAGCCCGGCACTTGATGATGATGAAACATCATTATTTTCCCGATTTGAGAAGCAAATATTCTCTGCTGTGCGCTCTTCCTGTAATAGTGTTCGTGGTTGAGCAGGACAAAAATGTATCAAATTCCAATAGGCCACAGAAAAACAAGTCAAAAGTTCAAAAGTTTAATTAAGTAGGGCGACCCCACGAAGCTGTTTAAAAATGCAACGGCTAGGTTTCCCCAAAATAAATTAGGCAGACGAAGCCATTATGGAAATACTACATGAATTTCCGAAAGATAAGTAGGATGACCTGATTTGTTAAAGACTGAGATTGGAAATTAAGCAGGGATGCCGGACAGATTTATGGACGATTTCTCAGGAAGATAGACACCGGTAGAGTCAGTAATCATTAGTATGATAATGAAACGAAATGGAGATATTTTGGGGCAAGACAAAGGTGGGTTTTTGGTCC
This sequence comes from Arion vulgaris, assembly GCA_020796225.1. Taxonomy (NCBI): domain Eukaryota; kingdom Metazoa; phylum Mollusca; class Gastropoda; order Stylommatophora; family Arionidae; genus Arion; species Arion vulgaris. The sequence continues at coordinate 12,053,170 of CM036768.1, forward strand.
CATATAAATAGACGGTGACGGAAATTCAGAAAGAGAAGAGACGTGCAGAACGTAGAGAAATTTGCAGAGCTCCCAAAAGGGCAGACGGAATGGCCCAGTGTGCTGCGTTGAAGGAGCTGAAATTGAGTTCGAATATGTGAGTATGGCTAGACACTCCGACAGCCGATAGGACACATAGAGAGAGAAACAACTTAGCAGAAGAGACTTAGCAGAAAGACTTTTAGAACTCGGATAGAGATTTGCCGAACATGGAGAGAGTCTTGCAAAACTCCCAAAAGGGCAGACGGAATGGCCCAGTGTGCTGAGTTTAAGAGACGACCAACGCTGACTTCGGATATGTGAGTATAACTAGACATGTGTAGTGTGGACAGCAGATTCATAAATAGATCCACACAGCAGAGTAGCCACGATCAGACCTATAGACAAATCTGATAGAGAATAGAAGTAGCATCTTATAGAGACAGACCGCACTAGAGAAAGCCTTACCTGTTCAACTGGAAATATATATCTTCTAAATTGCCATTTGTAGAAAAGTGACCAAGTTATCAGAGCCTCGTTTTACAGATATGATCTTAATGTATAAAAAGCAAACTTTCATCAAGAGACAGAAAATAGACACTTTGAAGAAATATATAGCTTTGAAGTCACAAGTAACAGACCCATGGAACACTCAACCGAACAGCTGTTCCACAGAAAACTATTAACATTTTTAAATAGACAGAGGCATTCTAAGGACTTCAGACTAACCTGTACAATACAATTATATGATGAACTTGTATTAGATATTCAATAGAGTGTAGGACTTGAATAGTGAAGATTTGTGCTTATATAATCAAGTGGTTATAGTTTAACATTTTATATTGTAAGGTGATATATCATTTTCAGAGTGAGGTAATCATGTTGGGACTATATTGTATGTTATATATATATGTATGAATATGATATATGTGTTGTAGATGTAAAGGTGCTATATAGGTGAAATATATGCATATAATAAAGATTGAAATACAGAATTTGGGTTTCATATATTTATATGAAAGGTTAATTACGGCGTGATTAATATTAGCGGTAAGAGTGATCGCCCACATTCCGTTCCACACAATGTTAATAAATGAGACCAGTGACGGCTCGTTATTAAGGGCCAGAGGGGCCGGGACCCACCAAAAATAGTGTGTAACGCATCTTTATTATTTAATAAATTAAAATAAAACCTTACCGGGGTCCACATTTGGGGTGTAAAGAATAGCACCACTGTTACCTGCCACGCATGTCGTAAGAGGCGACTGAGGAGGTTTGGATGAAATCGGATGCACATGTCCTAAACGTATAGAAGTCTATGCATTTAGGGGCCTACCAAACCAATGTGCAACGTATACACGTTCTTGGCAAAGATCAAACATATCACAAAGAGTGATTCAAATTGGTTCTAAAGAACGAACGCAAAGAAGAAGAAGAAGAAATAAAACCTAACCCAGAGCAATTATTTTCCCGAAAATTTGTGCCTGGACACACCAACACAAACGATCACGAGCTGCCACTGAAGGAGACGTATTTTATCAACACATTTTCACTTTCTGAATTTTTTCTTAAAATGGTGGACGTTTTGCAGAGGCGGCTCGTGTATAGGCACCGGAGAACTACAGCACACTTTACCTTCACTCGATATAAATTTAGAACATTCAATACAAATATTCTTCGTCTTCTTTACGTTCGTTCTTTACGACCAATTTTAATCACTCTTTGTGATATGTTTGATCTTTGCCAAGAACGTGTATACGTTTCACATTGGTTTGGTAGGCCTCTAAACGCATAGACTTCTACACTTTAGGACACGTGCATCCGATTTCAGCCAAACCTCCTTAGGCGCCTCTTACGACATGCGTTACAGGTAACAGTGGTTCTATTCTTTACACTCCAAATTTGGGGCCCGGTAACCACCCGGCGACATAGTAAAACTTATCTCAATATTTCAACATCCATATTTTCCCGGTGCAAAAAAAAAAATATTTTCTCTGCTATTTTGCGTTGTACAATATGAAATGCAATTTTCTTAAATGTTCATTTAATAGTCAACAGTCGATGACATTCTAGCTCACAGTCGTCTGAGAAACCAAGGCTAACAGTCCCTGATACCATCTGTTGTGGTCGTACACGTTACAGAACAATTTCTTATGTGGTGCAAACCAGTTATGTATTATTTTGTAATGCGGAAATTTTTATTAAGAATGGCGTCACATGGGAAAATTGCAACTTTATTCAATTATCTGCAAATGTTGTGATTATTTTACATTCTCAAAACTGGAAAGAATTTCTAATATTGGTACAATATATGTTGTCCCTCTTTGACCCCTGTAAACATTCATTTTAATATCATTATCAAATAGCTTGTCCTGAGCAGAACTTTGCCACCCCAACAATCCTTCGGAATTTCTCTCTATCATAGGCCAGATGTCCTGCCTCTGCAGCCGTCATGTTGTTGGTTTTTTGGGGTTTTTTATCCAGAAGCACTTCAGCTCTTCGGCTTGGTACCATGGACATCGTAACCCTTCGGTTCGGTGCCACGAACACCGTGAATCTGGAGAACCTGTGTTTTTTCTACCAGCCCGCGGAATTGAACTTGTACTCACAGAGGGCTAGTCACTGGCAGTCCAACGCGATACGAACACGCTGGGCAGGAGGGCCCGTCATGTTTAAACCATCGGTTTCATCCTGAATCAATCTTCTCCATGGCCTTCCTCTTCTTTTATTTGCCGGTATGCCTCTTTCCATGATGGTCTTCTCTATCTCTTTCTATATGTCCAAAATATCTCAATTGTCCCTTTCTTATTTGTAACATCGACCAGTTTTCTTTGATTTTGAGTTTTTCTGGATAGATCTATTTGTTCTCTTCTCTGTCCATGATATACGAAGGACTCTTCTGTAACACTTATATTCAAAAGCACATATATGTTTTTTCCACTGCCTTATTAAATGCCCCTGCTTCGCACCATTACGTTGCCACTGGGAGTATGCATGGCTATGGAACATGGATATTAACTTTAATGGCACCGTCGATTTAATTGTTCAAGACATACAGGTCATTGGCTCTGTGGCGTAGATGCTAGGTGCTCCTCTCTCGTGTCAAAGGTACCAGGTTCGCTCCCTCGTGGAGACACTTAGATATTTTTCCATAGATCCCAGATCTCAGTGTAGAGGAGGTCGTGTTCCTAGTCTATCGGAGACGGACGATAAAACGTAGGTCCCGTGTTCGATTTGAGGACGTAAAAGAACCCTTGGCAGTTTAAAATTGAAAAGTACAGGCAGGAAAGCGGCTGTCCGGGCAAAACTCATTAGAAAAGATTTGTAAAAAATTCTTACAAAAATATCTTCACCATCTTCAAAATTACATTGGGGACCCTCTCCGGTGCTACGGAGTTCGTGCACTGTAGCTGAGATCTTAATGTGTAAGAAAGATATCGGAGCACACATGGTTACTCACCGGAGTGCAATAATGATTTTCTTATCAATGAATCAATCACCAGATCAAACATTGGCAACAACCTTTACAGCAGTTACATCAATCTATGATTGATTGATTGATTGATTGATTGATTGATTGAAGCTATGAATCTTTGCTGAATCCACAAGTATCCGTTTTCAGACAATGACATATACGGAATCAGAAGCGTCTTTTGAGAAAGGCAATACAGCAACGGAAACCCCAAAAGAGTTCTTCCAATTTCCCAGCGAGAGGGCCTTTTTAGCTGTCATGTCCATTTTGCCGGAAAACAATAAAAACGTCAAGCAGACGACAAGGTTCCATTAGGGTTCGAATGTAAACGAAACAAACCATCGATACAAAAATTGGAATGTAAAATTTCCACGGATTAAAAAAAGGAAGAAACATGAAAGTGACAGCAAACAATTTGACTCAAGTGATTGCGGAAGTGACGTTGCTAGTTAAAAGAGAATTTGACAAATCTGAGATCGTTTTCAACTTTAAATTTGTTTTCTGGTTTTATTTTTC
>CM036768.1:12059675-12082175 GCA_020796225.1 Arion vulgaris
ACAGGCCCAAAGTGGTTGTAACAGCAGCAACATAAAACATCCAGATATAACAGGTCAAATGGTTCGGTCACATAACTCGATTCTCTTTAAATAGTAAACCACAACTGGCAATGATACGCAGAGTAAATGGAAACAGGAAGAGAGAAGACGGCCATGCTGGAAGAGCAAAATATTATCGCTATTGTTGTGAGTCCTTGTTGCTGATGTACTTCTTTCATATTATTTATGAGGAGCGTCTGGCCGTATGGATTAGAGAGCGGTTTCCATGAGGGAGACCGGTGTTCAAATCACGGTAAGGCCAAATATTTTTTTCTACGTGGGCATAAATGAAAAATCCGAACCTGAACAGCTTCGCAGCGACTGCACAAGCATGCAGCCATTAAATTCCTCAGGTTCACGTCCTACCTGTCCTACGCCGCCCTAAAAGCGGTACTATAGGCAGTGATGATTGTGTGTGTGTGTGTGTGTATGAATATATGCTCATGAAGATTGACACAGGCTGGGCTCGGAGACAACGGTTACAGTCGCTAAAGAGGTCTAAAGTTAATTGCATATCCTTTACAGGACTTTGCGAATCAACCCCAACTTTTTAACGCTGTTTGTGATTTTTCTAGGCATTATTACGTTCAGTAGTTTGTCATTGCTTTCTGAACGGGTGGTGACATCGTCCTTTGTAAAAATCCACGCGAAACAATTTGCAACCAAACTGTCCGCAGTGTGATTCGAACTCAGAACGTCGGGGTTAATAGACCGAATCACTATCCCCTAGGCCACAGACGCCACCAAAAAGGTATAGAATAACAAAAATCAGTTGTTGTTTTTTTGTACCACAAAATGCAGATATAAGAGGAAAGGAACGTACCGATATTCTTTCAGGAAGGGCTTCTGTAAAAAGTGGACCAGCAATAGACCAGGCTCATATTCTAAATTCCCTAAGGGAAAGAGGTTGTGTGAACGATTTAATTAATAGTATTGAATCTACAATACTAACCAGATTGCAAGAATATCAAGTCAAATGTGGTGTAGCTAGACATGAGAACTATACACTGGTGGTAGCCAAAGAAGAATAGTAAACCAACAAAGAACCGGTGTCGTTAGTTACCACACACTGGGAGACAAAGTGAGTAGGAGATCGGATCCAAGTTTGGGCTAATTGGTACAGTGATAATCATCGACAACTACACTCACATAATCTAAAGTAACTAAATTTGACTCGCAATGTCAGACTAAATCTTCCAATGCTGTAAACGCAAATGTGTACCATGTACCAAAAGTGACAGTGTGACGACAAAAGAGGAAAAGGAAACAAAAGTATATTTGGTATGATCCATGTTTGACAGTTAGCAGACTATTGGTATTATTTAACAATATAAAATACATAACTAAATGTAATAACGAAAATGCCAGACAATGCGATTAAATAACGTAGGAGAATACATAACACCGAATTAGGAAGTCTGGAACCGAGCGTTGTGAAGAGTCGTTATCGACTTAGTGAGTAGACATAAGCCTGGCACTTGATTTTAACGAGCAATTTCAAACAGGTAATCTTTTCTACTACTTATCTGTTCGTTTGTCTGACTGTATAGAAGAACGACATGGCAAAAGAGACCATCAGTTTCTCAGAATATCGCATTCGTTTGTGCCCTTTTTCTGTATTCTATTCAGACATTTCATCTGCTAATGATGAGTCACATGCAACCGTCAAGACCCTCCAATTTCTCCATCTTGCTCTCTCTATGTCGCTTTACTTGTTCTCTTCATATATTCTTCAAGCCTCTTCCACGCCCATCACTTTCCCAAGTTTGAAGTTCCAAAGTGCAGCTCTAGCCGAAGGGCACTTGAAGTTGATCCCTCCAGGCTTCATCTATAAATGCAATTCACGCCTTTGCAGTAAAATAATGAGAAGTCATAGGTCAAGGGTGATGTCTTGCACGTTCAGTGACGGGTGAGCTACTAGGAATCATGAGAACCCTTCTGGAAACGTCTACAGTGGTATGGCATGAAGACTTGCCCGTATAATCCTTAATTGTCAATTTTATTTTAAATTTCATCAAACCTTTTCGTTAGAAAACACTCATATTCAGAAGTAATCATTTGCCATCTTCACAGTTACTACCGGTTGTAATGCATCACATGTCCTCTAGCAAATGTGTTTTATTTCTTCTTCTTCTTCAAAAGGCTCCATATCGACCACTTGTTAACCACTCTTTGTGATTTGTAAGTGATCCAAGCCTGATAGCAATTGTACCTTGTGCCAGTTATGCGCCTACAATTAGGCCAGCACAACCGATTTCTGCAACGCTTTTTATTTACTAGGTAGCTTCTCTAGGCCCGCTACCTCAGTCGCCTCTTACTGCATGCATTGTAGGTCACAGTGTTACTATTCTTTTCTCCCTTGAGAGTCACTGCAACACAGGGCGGTGTTTTATTTCAAATTATTCTGTCCTCATAACTATTCAATCTTTTTTTATATCTTTTGGTTCTTTTGCCCGCTTTAACTTTTTTCTGATATGATATTTCAAACAGTATCATGTTTTCTTAACTCATTCTTTATTCTTTCCTCTTATCCTGTTTTATCTCACATAGTCAGGATAAGGAGAGATTTCTAGAACGATTACTAGAGAGTTATTTTTCTGAGAATTTCACGTACCTGTTCATTAATTGTGTCATGATTATTTAATTAGCCACCCCTGCAGGTTTATCGTCCTATTCCAGCAAAGTTTGTTTGAAAACACCTGCAGCAGTGGCGGCTGGTCATGAAGGAATAATGTGAAAAAAATAATGTGTAACGTGTATTTAGTATTTGATAAATTAAAATATAGCAACTCAAAACCATGATTTTTCCGAAAACTTTTGTCTGGCCCTACCAATAAAAATGATCACGAGCCGCCACTGACCTACAGGAACTGTGTAAATGCTTCATGAATACTGCTGTGTTATCGTCGACAAGCTGATCGTTCAACAAACTACAACGTATGTTATCTATACACTTTTCCTTTCAGCTTGCTACAATCGTGGTCTCCGATAAACATAGGGCCGGTGAGTTCAGGTAAACATTCTAGGAAATAAGAACACATCTGTAGCGTGATCCTCGCATTCCATTGTTTTTGTATATAGAATAATATATTGTCAAAACAATACAATATGATCAATCAAGATTATATAATGTTGCAAATTATGTTTAAAGCTAAGGAGTATTAGTATTATTAATATTTTTCCTCAATACATGAACGCAAAAGAATTGAGTAATATTTCAAAAAAGCGTACAGTTTTCAGGCAAACATATATAAAAGTCAACACCCCCTCCCTCCATCAAACAGGAATTTACGATTTGTCTGCTAAGCGATTCAGTCGTTTGTTACCGTTGGCTGCACGTCAACCATTTCAGAATGTATTCCTTAAAGGCGTGGGTAATTTGTAAACTAGATTCCCACCTTTGACCTGTTGTCCTCTTATCTATATATCTATTCTCTATCTCTGGAGTCTTTGTGTCGTAGAGGTCAGGAGCTCCGCGCCCGTCGCTCGTGCAAAGGTACCAGGTTCGTTCCGTAATGGTGCCATCTAGATATTTTCCAGAGATCTCCGATCTCAAGTTCATAGTCCTATCGGAGACGGACGATAAAATATAGGTCCCGTGTTCAATTTGAGCACGTACAAGAACCCTTGGCAGTTCAAAATCAAAAAGAGCGGGCTGGAAATCCGCTGCCCGGGCACATTTCATTAGAAAAATTTTTTCAGTTTCCTACAATAAATATCTTCACCATCCTCAAAATTACATCGGGATCCTCGCCGTTGCTACAGAGTTCGTGCACTACAGCTGAGATCTTCCTGTGTAAGAAAGAGATCGTAGCACACATGGTTACTCACCGAAGCACAATGATGATAGCCCTATCAATCAATCAATCAATCATTCAATCATTCAATCTCTATGACTGTTTTGCATTTCGGTAGCAGTCCGAGGGAAAAAACGAAATTTTAAGAGATTCCTAGTATTGTTGCGGAGCTACAGAGTACGTACTGTATGCAAAATACGCTTGACAGTTGGTGTGCCATTTCTACAGTGATGGACCGAGCCATATGTTGTAAAACCCGTTGCAATAAAGTCAATTTTTCCTGTTTTTAAACCCTTTATTTCTTATCAACTTCCATAGCTGTTCTAAATCCTAAAACAACATGTATTTGTCACAACTAATTAACATGTAAAGACATAATGGCACTGCTTGTTCCCAACAGGCAAATAGAGTAGGAAACGTGACAATCGCTCCAAGAGCCGTAATGTCTTTAAGAGAATGCCCATAGCCTGGAGTGGACATCCACTCCCTTCAGGCAAAGTATAAAACTTCCTACAGATCAGGACATGTTTCAGGAACAAGTGGGTTATCATGATCGGTAGCTGTCAAATACAGATCCACATTAATTTGTGTCGATCAAGCACTCAGAAAAAAGTTTGCTTAAGACGTGATTAATACTGACCTCATCTTGCATTTGATAAAGACGGTTTTTTTATAGGAAAGTTGTCATAAAGTGAAGTTTGACAAGGAACATATTACTGACTGAGTACTGGTAGCACTTATTATATAATTAATAAATTAAAACTTATTATATGAGAAATTAGCGGGAAAAAAATTGATTGTATGTGAAACTACAGTAAAATGGATTGTATAAGAAACTACGGTAACATTTATTGTATGAAAAACAACAGAAAAACTGATTGTGCGAGAAAATAAAGTAAGATTGATTGTATGAGAAAATATAGTAAAACTTATTGTGTGAGAAAATATAGTAAAATTGATTGTATTCTTCTTGTTCAGCGTTCTCACTAAATTAGGATTTGGGATTCTCTAATTTTTTTTTTTTTTTTTTTTTTTGATCCAGAAGCACTTGAGCTTTTCAGCTCTTCGGCTCGGTGCCATGGACATCGTAACCCTTCGGTTCGGTGTCACGAACACCGTGAATCTGGGAAATCTGTGGCTTTTTCTGCCATCCCGCGGGATTGAACCCACACACACAGAGGGATAGTCACCCGTAGTCCAACGCGCTACGAACACGCTGGGCAGACGGGCAGGGATTCTCTAATAAAGGCCGCTGTCTGCCTCAGATTATCAGCCACGCCATACAGTTTGTCTTGGGCGCTGGTGTAAGAGGGAGACCTCCTTCTTCTCATGTCTGCGTACTGGGGACAGTTCTGTAGGATATGCTATGTTGTCATACTTGCCAAGCCACAGGGGCACGGGTCGTTGGTGCCTATCTTGAATTAAGTGAACATCTGGTGTCTCATTCTGTTGTGACCCATCAGGAGGTGAAGTATAGCAGACTGGTCACTTCTGGACAATTACTCGTATTATAAACTACAATAAAATATATTATCGTCATTAACTCATTCCATACCATTCACCATTATAGAGGCGTACAAACGAGTGCCAATCACACCATACGCCTCTATATTGTTTTTTAAAATCAAGACCTTTCTTTCACTTTTTACTAAGTCTTTCAAGTCATTATCGTCACCAGTGTGGTGCAGGGTCCCGCAAGGGAAGCAAAGAATAGTACCACTGCGACCTACAAGACATGTCGTAAGAAGCGACTGAGATAGGAACCTAGGGAGGCTATCCTAGAAAATAAAAAACGTTGCAGAAATCGGAAGTGCTGGCCTACTGGTAGTCGTATAACTGTCACAACGTACAATCGCTCTTAGGCTCAGATCACATACAAATCACAAAGAGTGGTTAACAAGTGGTCGATATCGAACGTTTGAAGAAGAAGAAGAAGAAGTCAGCATCGTAGCTATAAGTATATTACCAAAAACAAATAATAAATTAAATAGTATATTGATCGAGCGTCTGTAGCTTAAACTCGATCACAAACCCAAGCGTACCTGGTTCAAACCCCACGGTTGACAAGTTTAGAAGCAAATTTGTTTCCGTAGAATTTTTTACAAAAGGTAAAAATAGACCTCACCGTTCAGAAAGCAGTGGCAAACTACTGAACGTATAAGTGATGCCTATAAAATCAACGACACGTTTACTGTTGTTGATGGCTACGTCCAGTACAGGATATGCCACGATTTTCATTTTCATTTCATATATTAGTGTTACACCTACATCAAACAATGTTAAAACTAACGTTTATGTGATGGAAATTATACAGGGTGTTCAAGATAATTGCAGCCCCATTGACAATTCGAAAGTTGCCAGGTACAAATTGAGCCTCCCCATGAGGCCATTACCTTGTAGTGGTGGGGAGGCTTGCGTGCTCCAATGATACAGTGAGCTAGGACGGCGGGAACTTATGTTCCGGCGGGAACTTATGTTCCCGGAAGGTTACCAAGCCGGAAAGGTCACTGAAGAGGACAGACGAAGCATGGTCTCCTGGTCCTCCAGGTTGGGGTTGGGCTTGGGACTAACGATCCCATCCTTTAAAAAAAATTAAAGTTACGGAAACAACAACAAACATACAACCTATCTACGGGCATGAAGGGCTACCAGAGTTATTGACTCACATGACTGGAAGTGGTGAAAGCCGAAAGGAAGCTACTTTCATGAGGACGGAAGTCCTGAATGCCAAAACCAAGACCATAATTGGATGCTGGAATGTAAGAACAATGTACGAAACCGGAAAACTGAGCTGTGTTTATTTACTATTTAAACCGGTTCTGACTAGCTCGTCCTACGTCACATTTGTTCATCGCCCCTTCCTGCACTACAATTACACACCGTCACACAACCTTGACCTATACTACGTCATAACTGAACCTTCCCATTTCCATACATATTTACCAGATTAGCTCCATTCACGGGCTGCTTTTAAGTTGAACATCCTGTAGCTTTATTTTTAAAAGCGGTTGCGGTCAGCTCGTTTCAAAAGTACTCGGTTTGTTCCCTCGCGAAGTCATACGATATTTTCTCGAAATTCTTGATCTCTGTGTAGGTGAGATCAAGTTCCTAGTCCTATCAGAGATGAACGATAACAAGTAGGTCCCGTGTTCAATTTGAGCACGTAAAAGAACCATTGGAAGATCAAAATCGAGAAGAGCAGGCGGGAAATAATTCTGCAAAATATTTTTTAACATCTTCTAAATTACACGTGGAGTCTCCCCGGGGCTACAGAGTTCGTGTACTGCCGCTGAGATCTTCCTGGGTAAAAAATATACCGGAGCCCCAAAGGTTATTCACCGAAGTGCAATCATGATTGTTCTATCAATCAATTTTTTCTATTGTCTATTCCCAGGTGGAAGATGTAGTTGCCTATCCACTCTTGCTGTTAAGCGTAGGGATGGGAGCTTTAATTTGCGTTCTAGGGCTAGATGAGTCGCCCTTGTTGTGTTATATCCGTGTTTATGTAGTGTGGTCTTGATATTGTCTATCCATCTTTTCTTGGTCTTCCTTTAGCTCTAATACCCGATCAATAAATCACAGTACGACAAGTGATAATATTGATATTTTTCCTCACCACGGTGTATTTCTCTCTCTCTGTGTCATTCTTCTTGATCTCCTACCTTATCCCCCATTGATTGTGATGGTTATATGTTTACTTGTGTTATGAAACAAACTGATTTTTTTTCTCTCCATAACATGCCTGCAAAATAATGATTACCGTTCTTTGATATTGTTAATGAGTTTCTTCCCTTGCTCTAATCTCGTTCAGAAAATGCACATAAGAAAAACAAAACCATAACAAATTGAGGTCTAAATGTTGTGGATTTAAAAATTTGAATTATGGGAAGAAATGAAAAATAAAATCGAAGTTCTCTACGATAAAAAAGCAAATGAACAGATGGATAACTTGAAAGAGGAAAGGATGGTGGCAACCGAGAGAAATAACTTTTTTTTTTTTTTAAATTGTGATATTCAGTTGGGTTTGTTTTGCAGGTGGTCTCTGTGGCTAAGTTTTTAAGCCCTTTGCCTTGTGAGTTGAAGGTCGTGGATTCGAATCCGGGCCGCGCCGTTCTGTTCAAGAGTGCAATTTTTTCCAGAGACCCTAGGATTGTTGCTGGAGCTATGGATTTCGTGCTTTGTGGAATACTCTCGGCAGATGGCGTGCCATTTCTGCGGTGAGGGACCTAACGATTTGGGGTAAAACCAGGTGCAATGAAGTCAATCCTTCGATTATAAAACCCTTTTTTATATTCAGTTTTTTTAGCTGCGTGGTACTTTAAATTTTCTTTTCCAATCCAGTATTTTTTAGCCTTTCCAGGATATGTAAATATATCGGCATTGCTATTGCGTGAATACGGTGTTTGTTTGATTAATTGATTGATTGATTGATTGATTGATAGGACCATCATCATTGCACTTCGGTGGGTAACCATATCTGTTCCGATCTCTTTCTTACACATGAAGATCTCAGCGACACTGCACGAGCTCCGTTACCGGCGAGGGTTTCGATGTAATTTAGAAGATATTGAAGACATTTTGTAAGTTTATTTTTAAACTTTTCTAATGAATGTTTCCCGGGCAGCGGCTTTCCAGCCTGCACTTCTCGATTGTGAACAGCCAAGGGTTCTTTTACGTGCTCAAAGTGAACATGGGACCTCCGTTTTATCATCCGTTTCCGATAGGACTAGGAACTCGATCTCACCTACACTGCACTGAAATCATGAAATCTCTAGAGATATATCCTGATGGCTCCACACGGGAGCGGACTGGGTACCTTTGGAAAGAGAGACGAGCACAGAACCTCTGCGCCAAAGCTTTCTGATAATATACAATGCATCGGTTCTGTAACATTACTCTTTATTTAACAATTTAATGATGAGTAGATAGTTTTTTTCCGATAATTATATGATGAACCAACTACATGGGAAATGCGCTGCCTGCGAAAAGTTATCAACGATGCCAGAAAAGACAGAGTCACCAACATCAGCATAAGAATGAAAATTGGCACAGAACCTTGTTTGAATTACTTTGAGAAACAAAGAATGAAGTGGTTTGGTCCCTTAATAAGAAGGCATCCAAACTCCACAGTATACAGAGTCTTCTACAACAGAACATCGGGAAAGAAGGCAAGAGGAAGACCACGGAAAAGATGCTTAGATGGCGTAGAAGAATCCTGTGAAAGAGAAAAATAACAATCACACAAGCCACCAGAACAGCGCAAGACAAAAAAGAAAACCACGACTCTGGGCAACCACCCGGAAGCAGTGTGGCGACAAAAGAAGAACAAGCTCAGGAGGGGAAATGGTGATGGGTTGGGCATAAGCTATGGAAGACATAACGAAATATCACAAGACGAGAACTTACGTAAAACCCACAAGAGAAACTTAAGGGACGCCCTACTAAAGAAACCTGGATACTGGGTCTTCTTATTGAACTAAAGAATTCTGTACCGTGCCGTGCTATAATGCAGAGAGGCAGCCGCATCAGGCGGCACTGTAATTGGGGCGGCATCAGCAGCAAAATCAAAATTTCAATTGAAGGTTATTTTAAAGAAAAAAGATTTAAGGGGCGGCATTTTGAAGACTTGCATCATACTGAGAAAATATACCGCACGGACTGATCCAGTGAATCAATAAAGAAAACAATCAGAGACAGGAAAAAAAATGAAAGACAACTGTTGATACCCTATGCTCCCAAAAGAACGGAGTAAAATAAGTAAAATCCCTCTTTCTGTCATGTCAGTATTTTTATAAGTTGGTCCTATTCAATATTCATCGCTAGCAAAAAAGCAATCTCAACCTGGCCAACTGGCTTTTCAATTTGAAACCTTGTGTGAATGAACACTAGCTAAGTGGACCAAACTCGATTTTTAAATTTTCATTTACCCGTATTTCATGATTTATCAAAATTCTGGTCACTGACTCGATGTCGTCTGCTTGATTTGCCACGAACGACAAGTAGCCAGTTCAAGCGGTGGATTTAACTAGATAATACCTTCAGTTCTGGCTTTTCTTTGGCCAAAATAAAATTGTGAAAGCGCGAAACATTTCCTAAGATTGTCTTAAGGACTTGAAGAAGTGACAGTTCGTTTAAGCATATGGAATCAAGGTTTAAGTCTGCTGGCTTCACTTAAGACTAATATACTCTGCCTCGAGAGATCAGAGGGTGTTTTATATTGAACTAAAATTGTATATTTATTCTCAGTGCGTTCCAGATTCTTCTTTGCTTTTGTTTTTTTGTTTTATTTTCCAGTAACTCGCGTAGAATTGTGCAGTATTTTAAAGTCTTCTTCTTGGAATGTTCCATATCGACCACTCAGATTTGTATGTGATCTGAGCCTAAGAGCGATTTGTGTTGTGCTAGTTATGTGCCTACAAGTAAGCCAGCACATCCGATTTCTGCAACGTTCTTTATTTACTATGGTAGCTTCTCTAGGCCCCTGACCTCAGCCGCCTCTTACGACATGCCTTGTAGGTCGCAGTGTTACCATGAGAGCCCCATGAGAGCCCCGGCAAGACACAGGTGCCTCAGCAGAATAAAACAAGCCTTTCAATTTCGTCTACCTCTCGGACACTTCAGATTCAATAGATAATTATATAGACTAGGAATAAGTCAAACAGTTTATGTCAGTGTCATCAGGTGGACCAAACAACGGAGCATGTCCTGCAAGACTGTTATCTCATGGGTGAGCTGAGAAGCAGCATGTGGCCTCACTCAGTCGATCTTAAAAATAAATTTTGGGAAAATCAACTTGAAACATACATCTCAGTCTCTCGTCCATAGTACATTAAACAAATAACGAAAAGTGACCGAACAAGAAGAAAATGAACAATTATATTTTTGGAAGTTATTCTTACATTTTCTTATTTTTCCTTGACTTTCAAATTTGATTTTTACGTTGAGACTTAGATTTATTTCTTGTTATTATTAGGGATCTCTGTGGGATAGAGGTTCGGTACTCATCTCTAGTGCCACTTGTACTAGGTTCGCTTCCTCGTGGAGACATCTGTATATTTTTTCCAGATATCCCTGATCTCAATGTAAGTGAGATCGATTTCCTAGTCCTGTTAGAAACGGACAATAAAACGTAAGTCCCGTGTTCAATTTCAGTACGTAAAAGAACCCTTGGTAGTTCAAAATCGAGAAAAGCAGGCTGGAAAGCCGCTACCCGTGCAAAATTCATTAGAAAAGATTTTTAAAAACAATATTATTTCAAAAATACCCTCACCATCTTCAAAACTACATAGGAGACCCTCGTCGGTGCTACGGAGTTCGGGCACTGCAGCTCAGATCTTCCTGAGTAAGAAAGAGATGAAGCACACATGGTTACACACTGGAGTGCAATGATGGCCATCAATCAGTCAATCAATCAATCAATCAATCAATCAATCAATCAATCAGTCAGTCAATTAACTTGTTATTTCCTACTGGCATATGACAGACATGACCAATACACCTCCATCTTTGTGTTTCAGTAATGGTATACGATAAGCCTCAGTCTGTTCGTTTGAAACTGGAGGGCTACAATATCAGAAGGAGCTGCCATATACCGAAATGATATTCTTAACCCAGTGAGCGAGTTTTTCGGAACAGATGAGTTTCCAGACTGTGAATCCCACTCGCTGACCAGATTGAGAAAGATGGGTGTCAATATTGATGCAGTCCAAAAAGAACGACATACTAAATATGCAAAGAGATTGACTAATCAACATCAAACTGGCGTGTTGGATCACTAGACGCAGCTGGAATTGTTGAGGTTTAGATCGGAGCACTTTTAGACATGACCGTAGTGCTATGATGATAGTCCTCATAAAAATGATAACTGATTGTTCTTTGTTAACAGTTCTTCATTTCCTTATCGTATTTGGCCACAAATTTGCAAGACTCATATTAAACATTTTTTGGGGAATGTTTCTAAATTTTGGTGAGGTCTGTGGCCTAGGGGATAGTGAGTCGGTCTATTAACCCCGACGTTCTGAGTTCGAATCACGTTACGGACAATTTGGTTGCAAATTATTTCGCGTGGATTTTTACAAAGGACGATGGCACCACCCGTTCAGAAAGCAATGGCAAACTACTGAACGTAATAATGCCTAGAAAAATCACAAACAGCGTTAAAAAGCTGGGATTGATTCGCAAAGTCCTGTAAATAACTTTTTCCAAACTTTTTATGATGAGGTGGGTCATTTTCCAACACCCACTACTTCATGTCGGAATTCTAACAAAGAGAAAACAGTTTGAATTTGGCAGTGAAAATTTACTTTAATTTTGTTTACAATTATACAATTTAAAAAAGGTCATTTATTCTCTATACTCCGACATAGCAAAATACGTAATAACAAAGTACTATAGTTTTACAATATACAACAAGGACAATACACATCAATGTTTCGACCATCTATATTGAATATACTACGATATACATGGTCCATCCACTTACATTTTTGTCTGTTAATGATAGTTTCCAATGATATCCATTTTTATAACTTTATACATTGATTGATTTATTTGTTGATTGATTGATTGATTTCTTGATTGATTTGTTGATTGATTGATTGACTGATTGATTTGTTGATTGATTGATTGACTGGTTGATTGATTGACTGGTTGATTGATTGATTGATTGAATGAATTATTGATTGCTTGACATCAATTATTGATTGATTGATTGATGATGAATTATTGATTGATGATGATTGAATTAGAATGAATTATTGATTGATGATTTACTGATTGATTTGTTGATTAATTGCTTGAATTATTATTGACTTTTGATTGTTGATTGTGATTGACTGGCTGTTGAGGTTAGATAATTATTGCAATTGATGACTGACTGAATTGATTGATGTAATTGATGCGATTAATTGATTGACTAATTAATTATTAACAACTGAGATTGAGATAATTGAATTGAATATATGAATTGAATAAAATTAATTAATTAGATAATTGAATACTGAATTAATTAATTGACAATTGAACAACTAATTAATTGATTGAATTGAATAGACAATCTAATTGATTGATTGAATGACTACAATTGATTGATTGAATGTATTGTAATTGATGTGATGTGTAATTGAATTATTAACTAGATTGTTAGACTGTGAATTAATTGAATATTATTGATATTATGAATTGTGATAATTGATGATTGAATTGAATAGATGACTAATTGATTGATTGAACTGACATAATGATTGAATTGATAATATCTATTGAATTAATTGAGACTAATGATTGATTATGAATTGATGGTTGAGCTACATTGATTGAATTGATTGAATAGACAACTGATTATTGATTGAATAATTATCATTGATTGATTGATTGGACCATCATCAATGAACTTTGGTTTATCTTCCGATGTGTGTTCCGATCTCTTTTTTTTACACATAAAGATCTCCATATCAGTGCACTAACTCCATAGCACCGGCGAGGGTCCACAATTAACTTCATATATTACAACGAGATCATCAGTTTTTGTAGGGTTATTTCATAGTAACTTTTAATGCTGAAAACATAACATTATTCCGCCTTCCTTGTCAAATCTTCAACAAATTACATATTAGTTTCGAGCTAAAAACGTCTCCCTCCACTCACTCATATTTCATGGCACTGACGCCTAGAAAAATTCCTACAGGCGTCTTGCAATTAACAAGAAAAAATGGAGAAATCTGAAAGAATGAGAAGTAATGAGCTCATATTCTAAATCTTTAAGCTGACCAAAAAATTTCTAATAAAATTTGTCAATCCTATTTTGAATCTGTTTTGCATTGAACGAGTTAAAACAACTTTTTTTTTATTGGAAATATAAATAGCAGAATCATGGCGGCATGAAATTGCTCTAATTCCTTGAACTTCATTTTATCATCAGGTTTCTTGTTTATAATTTTCAAAGATTATCGGATTTTAAACCCTTTTTGTCGCCGAGTGTTTCCGGGCCCAAATTTGGGTGTAAAGAATGGAACCACTGTTACCTGCCACGCATGTCGTAACAGGCGACTAAGGAGGTTTGGCTGCAATCGAATGCACATGTCCTAAACGTGTAGAAGTCTATGCGTTTAGGGCCTACAAAACCAATGTGCAACGTATACACGTTCTTGCATTTCACAAAAAGTGATTAAAATTGGTCGTAAAGAACGAACGCAAAGAAGAAGAAAGAAACTGTTTTTTTAACAATTGAACATCGGTTTTGTAGTCAGTATAATCTAAAGTTAGACACTAATGTTGCTGTGGTTTTTCTCATTCTAAATTCGTATAGTAGATCTTCTTCTTCTTTGCGTTCGTTCTTTACGACCAATTTTAATCACTCTATGTGATATGTTTGATTGTTGCCAAGAACGTGTATACGGTGCACATTGGTTTGGTAGGCCCTAAACGTGTAGATTTCTACACGTTTAGTACACATGCATACGATTTCAATCAAGTATAGTAGATTATACAGTAGAGCAGAATACAGAATACTGAGGTCATGTAACGCATTGACATCAATAATAAAAGTGAAGACGTAAAAAGGAGGAGATTGTCGTAGTTGGGATAAACATTGAGAATGCAGAAGACTGGACATCTTCTTGGAACACTCCACTTGTTATCACTCTGTGATCTGTATGTGATCTAAGCGTAAGAGCGATTGAGCGTTGTGTCATTTATGCGCCTGAACATTCGATATTTGCAATGCTTTTTATTTAGTAGGGTAGTCTCTCAAGGCAATATCTCAGTCGTCTCTTATGACATGTCTTTACGTCGCAGTGGTACTATTTTTGCTTCCCTTTCGAGGCGTCACCACACCAGGTGTGACTGGACATCGACATGGGGTATGAAATAGAATCAGCCGAAAGAAGTGAATGGAATGGTCTAGAGAGACATTGAGACGAACTGTATACAGAGAAAGAGAAGCGGAAGGAATGACCTAGAATGAATTAATCTGGCTTGCTCTAGAGACAAGGGGTGGCCAAATCGAAGGCCCACGGGCCGCATACGGTCCAAGTGGTCGATATGGAGCATTCGAAGAAGAAGAAAAACGAAGTGTTCTATGATAATAACATTTGTTCCGTTTTTCAATTCGCATTCCGTGAGTCATGTCAATCTATATATATATCAAATAAATGAAGCACGTCATCGTGAACGACGCTCACAGAGCAAGCGATACGGAACTCCTGAGTTAAAGTTAAGGTAAGAGTAATAGTGGTAGTGTTATCTCAGTCGTCCATCTTTGCTTTGTTTACTACTTGTTTGGTTTATGAGCTCTTAATTTCTTATTTGGTTTGTTGACTTGTAGTTTTATGGGATGGTTGATTTTCCCGTTTAATAACTGGTGGTCTCAATAGCGACATCGTTAAGATGTTTGCCTGGCGTTCTGAATATGTAAATCATGACTGTGGTTCGAATCCTGAATGAGTAAAAAAAAGTTGAGGTTAGGGATGGAAGTTAAAATTGAATATTTAAGAATTAAAGGGTTAGAATTAAAAAATTAGAATTAGAAAGTTAGAATTAAAAGTTAGTATAGATTAAATAAAATTAAAATTAAAATTAAAATTAAAATTAAGAGTTAAAGATTAAAATTAGAAATTAAAATTAAAATTAGAAATTAAGGAATTAAAAGGTTAGATTAAGAGTTAGGATTAGGAGTTAGAGATTAAATTAAGTAAAATTAAAGTTAAAAATTAAAATTAAGAATTAAAATTAAAATTAAAATTAAAATTAAAATTAAAATTAAAATTAAAATTATAAATTAGAAATTAAAATTAAAATTAAAATTAAAGAATTAAAATTAAATTAAAATTAAAATTAAGAATTAAAATTAAAATTAAAATTAAAATTAAGAATTAAGTTAGAAATTAGAAGTTAGAAGTTAGAGATTAGAAATTAAGAGTTAAATTAAGAGTTAGGTTAAGGAGTTAGAGGTTAGGATTAAGGTTAGAAGGATTAGAAATTAAGAGATTAAGGTTAAAGGAGTTAGGAAGATTAGGAATTAAAATTAAGAAATTAAAATTAGATTAAATTAAAATTAAAATTAATTAATAAAGTTAAAATTAAAATTAAAATTAAAATTAAAATTAAAATTAAAATTAAAATTAAAAATTAAATTAAAATTAAAATTAAATTAAAGTTAAAGTTAAATTAAAATTAAAGATTAAATAGTTAAAATTAAGAAGTTAAAGAGTTAAGGAATTAAAAGTTAAAGATTAAGAATTAAAGAAGTTAAAATTAGAATTAAGATTAAAATTAAAATTAAAATTAAAATTAAAATTAAGAATTAAATTAGAGTAGATTAAAAGTTAAAATTAAAAGTTAAAAGTTAAAATTAAAGTTAATTAATTAGAAATTAAATTAGGATTAATTAGGTTAAAATTAAAATTAAAAGTTAAAATTAAAAGTTAAATTAAATTAAAATTAAAATTAAATTAAAGATTAAAATTAAATTAAAGATTAAATTAAAATTAAAATTAATTAGATTAAGAATTAAATTAAAATTAAATTGAATTAAAGTATTAAAATTAGAAATTAAAATTAAAGGTTAAAATTAAATTAAAATTAAATTAGGAAATTAAAATTAAAATTAAAATTAGAAATTAAAATTAAAATTAAAATTAGAATTAAATTAAAATTAAAAATTAAAATTAAAATTAAGAATTAAAAATTAAAATTAAAATTAAAATTAAAATTAAAATTAAAATTAAAATTAAAATTAAAAAATTAAAATTAAAATTAAAATTAAAATTAAAATTAAAATTAAAATTAAAATTAAAATTAAAATTAAATTAAAATTAAAATTAAAATTAGAATTAAAATTAAAATTAAGTTAAAATTAAAGTTAAAAGTTGAAAAAAATTAATTAAGATTAAAATTAAAATTAAAATTAAAAATTAAGAATTAAGAGATTAAATTAAAATTAAGATTAAATTAAAGTTAAAATTAAAATTAAAATTAAAATTAAAAGAATTAAGAATTAAAATTAAAATTAAATTAAGATTAAGTTAAGAGTTAAAATTAGAGTTAGAAAGTTAAAGATTAAGTAAAGTTAAAAGTTAAGAATTAAAATTAAAATTAAAATTAAATTAAGGAATTAAAATTAAAATTAAAATTAAAATTAAAATTAAAATTAAAATTAAAATTAAAATTAAAATTAAAATTAAAATTAAAATTAAAATTAAAATTAAAATTAAAATTAAAATTAAAATTAAAATTAAAATTAGAAATTAAGTTAAGAGTTAGAATTAAAGGATGGGTTAGGTAAGAGTTAAAGGGTTAGATAGGAGTTAAGGGTTAGGAAGTTAAATTAAGTTAGGAGATTAGAGATTAAAAGTTAAAATTAAAATTAAAATTAAAATGGTTAAAATTAGAAGAAATTAAAAGTTAAGAATTAAAAAGTTAAGAATTAAAATTAAAATTAAATTAGGAATTAAGATTGAGTTAAAATTAAAATTAGAAATTAAGAATTAAAAATTAAAATTAAAATTAGAATTAAAATTAAGAAGATTAAAATTAAGAATTAAAATTAATAGATTAATAGATTAAATTAAAATTAGAAATTAAAATTAAAATTAAAATTAAAATTAAAATTAAGGTTAGAATTAGATTAAAATTAAAATTAAAATTAAAATTAAAGGTTAAAATTAAGATTAAAATTAAAAGTTAAGTTAAGAATTAAGATTAAAGTTAAGATTAAGGATTAAAGATTAAAAGGTTAAGAATTAAAAATTAAAATTAAAATTAAAAGTTAAAATTAAAAGTTAAAAGTTAAAATTAAATTAAATTAAAGTAAGAATTAAGAATTAAAATTAAAATTAAAATTAAATTAAAGATTAAAGATTAAAAAAAGTTAAAAAGTTAAATTAAAATTAAAGAGTTAGGAGTTAGAGGTTAGGAGTTAGGAGAATTAGAAGTTAAGGAGTTAAAAGTTAAGATTAAAAGATTAAAATTAAAGATTAAAATTAAAATTAAAATTAAATTAAATTAAGATTAAGAATTAAGAATTAAAATTAAAATTAAGAAGTTAAAATTAAGAAGTTAAAATTAAAATTAAAATTAAAATTAGAAATTAAAATTAAAATTAGAAATTAAGTTAAGAATTAAAATTAAAATTAAAATTAAAATTAAAATTAAAATTAAAATTAAAATTAAAATTAAATTAAAATTAATAGAATTAAAATTAAAATGAAAATTAAGTAATTGAAATTAAAATTAAGGATTAAGAATTAGAAATTAAAATTAAAATTAAGTTAAATTAAAGATTAAGGATTAAAATTAAGGAATTAAGGTTAAAAGTTGAGAGAATTAAAATTAAATTAGATTAAATTAAAATTAAAATTAAAATTAAAATTAAAGATTAAAATTAAAATTAAAATTAAAAGTTAAGAATTAAAATTAAAATTAAAATTAAAATTAAAATTAAAATTAAAATTAAAAAATTAAAAATTAAAATTAAAATTAAAATTAAATTAAAATTAAAATTAAAATTAAATTAAATTAAAATTAAATATTAAAATTAATTAGAATTAAAATTAGAAATTAAAATTAAAATTAAAATTAAAATTAAAATTAAAATTAATTAAAATTAAAATTAAAATTAAAATTAAAATTAAATTAAAATTAAAATTAAAATTAAAATTAAAATTAAATTAAAATTAAAATTAAAATTAAAATTAAATTAAAATTAGAATTAAAATTAAAATTAGAAATTAAAATTAAAATTAAATTAAAATTAAAATTAAAATTAAAATTAAATAAAATTAAAATTAAAATTAAAATTAAAATTAAAAATTAAAATTAAAATTAAAATTAAAATTAAAATTAATAAAATTAAAATTAAGAATTAAAATTAAATTAAAGGTAGAGTTAGAGAGGAGTTAAGAGTTGAGATAAGGAGTTAGGGTTAGGAGTTAGGAGAGTTAGGGTTAGGGTAGGAGAGTTAAGGAGTTAGGGTTAGAGGTTAGGAGTTAGGAGTTAGAGGATTAGAGTTAGGTTAGAGATTAAAAGTTAAAGTTAAGAGTTAGAGTTAGAGGTTAAGGTTAAAGTTAGGGTTGAGTTAGAATTAAGGTAGGTTAAGGATTAAATTAAGTAGATTAGAAGTTAAGAATTAAGATTAGAGAGAGTTAGGTAGGAGTTAAAGGTTAAAGAGTTAAGGAAGTTAGGATTAGATTAAAGTTAGAGGTTAAATTAAGAGAGTTAGAATTAGGAGATTAAATTAAAATTAAAAAGTTAGGAAATTAAGAGTTAAAATTAGGGTTAGAAATTAAAATTAAAATTAGAAATTAAAATTAAAAGTTAAGAGTTAGAAGTAGTTAAAAGTTAGATAAATTAAAATTAAAAAATTAAAATTAAGAATTAAAATTAAAATTAAAATTAAAATTAAATTAAAATTAAAATTAAAATAAATAAATTAAATTGGAAGTTAGGAGATTAGGAGTTAGGAGTTAAGGAGTTAGGGAGTTAGGGTTAGGAGTTAGAGTTGAGTTAGGAGTTAGGGTTAGGGTTAGAAAGGTTAGGAGTTAGGGTTAGGGTAGGGTTAGGGTTAGGAGGTTAGGGTTAGGGTTAGGTTAGAGTTAGGTTAGGGTTAGAAAGGTTAGGTTAGGAGTTAAGGAGTTAGGAGTTAGGAATTAGGTTAAGAGTTAAAGATTAGGTAGAGATTAGAGAGTTAGATTAGTTAGATTAAAGATTAAAATTAAAATTAAAATTAAAATTAAAATTAAAAAATTAAAATTAATTAAAATTAAAATTAAAAATTAAGGTAAATTAAGAGAGTTAGGTGTGAAGGAGTTAAGAGAGTTAGGAGTAGATTAGGAAGTTAAGATTAGAAATTAAAATTAGAAATTAAATTAAAATTAAAATTAAAATTAAAATTAAAATTAAAATTAAAATTAAAATTAAAATTAAAATTAAAATTAAAATTAAAATAAATTAAAATTAAAATTAAAATTAAAATTAAAATTAAAGATTAAAATTAAAATTAAAAGTTAAATTAAGAAGTTAAGAGTTAAAGAGTTAAGTTAGGAATTAAGATTAAGGTTAAGAAGGTTGGAGTAGAGTTAGAATTGAGTTAAAATTAGAGAGTTAAAAAGTTAAAGATTAGGAGTTAGATTAAGTTAAGAATTAGAAGTTAGGAAGTTAAAATTAGGATTAAATTAGGGTTAAGTTGAGGTTAGGAGGGAATTAGAAATTAAGAATTAGAAGTTAAGGTTAAGAGTTAAGAGTTAGTAAGTTAAATAAAATTAATAAGTTAAGTTAAGTTAAGATTAGAGATTAAATTAAGAGTTAGGATTAGGAAGTTAAGGGTTAAAGGAGTTAAAAGGATTAGGAGTTAAGAGTTAGGAGTTAGGGTTAAGAGTTAGGAGGTTAGGAGTTAGAGAGTTAAGAATTAGAGATTAAAAGTTAAGGAATTAGAAATTAAAATTAAAGATTAAAATTAAAATTAAAAGTTAGAAGAGTTAAATTAGAAATTAAGAAATTAGTTAGATTAAAATTAAATTAAAATTAAAATTAAAATTAAATGAATTAAAATTAGAATTAAAATTAAAATTAAAGATTAAAATTAAAGTTAGAAATTATTAGATTAAAATTAAGTTAATTAATTAGATAAGTTAAAATTAAGAATTAAATTAAATTAAAATTAAAATTAAAAGTTAAATTAAAATTAGTTAAATTAAAATTAAATTAATTTAAAATTAAAATTAACAATTAAAATTAAAATTAAAATTAAAATTAAAATTAAAATTAAAATTAAAATTAAAATTAAAATTAAAATTAAAATTAAAATTAAAATTAAAATTAAAATTAAAATAATTAAAATTAAAATTAAAATTAAAATTAAAAATTAAAATTAAATTAAAATTAAAATTAAAATTAAAAAGTTAGAAATTAGAAGTAGTTAAAATTAAAATTAAATTAAATTAGTAAGTTAAAATTAGGAATTAAAATTAAATTAAGAGTTAAATTAAAATTAAATTAAATTAAAATTAAAATTAAAAATTAAAATTAAATAAATTAAAATTAAAATTAAAAATTAAAATTAAAATTAAATTAAAATTAAAATTAAAATTAAAATTAAAATTAAAATTAAAATTAAAATTAAAATTAAAATTAAAATTAAAATTAAAATTAAAATAAATTAAAATTAAAAAATTAAAAATTAAAATTAAAATTAAAATTAAAATTAAAATTAAAATTAAAATTAAATTAAAATTAAAATTAAAATTAAAATTAAAATTAAAATTAAGAATTAAAATTAAAATTAAAAAAAGTTAAAATTAAAATTAAAATTGAAAATTAAAATTAAAAGTTAAGAATTAAAATTAAGAATTAGATTAGAAATTAAAAGTTAGGAAGTTAAAGATTAAAGGTTAAAGTTAAGTTGGAGTTAATAAAGTTAAAATTAAAAATTAAAATTAGAATTAAAATTAAAATTAAAAGTTAAAATTAAAATTAAATTAAATTAAAGAATTAAGAATTAAAAGTTAGAATTAAAATTAAAATTAAGAATTAGAAATTAAATTAAAATTAAAATTAAAATTAAAATTAAAATTAAAATTAATTGAAAATTAAAATTAAAAGTTAAAATTAAAAGTTAAGATTAGGAATTAAAAGTTAAAGAGTTAGAAATTAAGAGAGTTAAAATTAGAAGTTAAGAGGTTAGAAGTTAAGGAGTTAAATTAAAGTTAGAAATTAAGAATTAAGATTGAAATTAATAAAGTTAAAATTAAAAGTTAAGAAGTTAAAGGAGTTAGAAATTAATTAATTAAAAAGTTAATTAGAATTAAATTAAGGAGATTAAATTAAGATTAAGAGTTAAGTTAAGAGTTAAGGAATTAGGAAATTAAGATTAGGAGATTAGAGGTTAGGTTAGGAGTTAGGGTTAGGGGTTAGGAAGGTTAGGAGGTTAGGGTTAAGTTAAGAAGTTAAAAGTTAAAGAGTTAAAATTAAGATTAAAATTAAATTAATTAAAATTAGAATTAAGGAATTAAAATTAAATTAAAATTAAAATTAAAATTAAGATTAAAAATTAAAAGTTAAAATTAAATTAAAATTATTAAATTAAAAGTTAAAATTAAAATTAAATTAAGATTAAAAGGTTAGAGTTAGGAGGATTAAGGATTAAGGTTAGGAGTTAAGGGTTAAGGAGTTAGAGTAGGATTAAAGTTAAAAGTTAAGGAGTTAGAAATTAAGGAGTTAAGGAGTTAGAGTTAGAGTTAAAGTTAGAATTAAGATTAAAATTAAGGTTAGAAATTAGATTAAAGGTTAAAGTTAGGAGTTAAAGGAGTTAAAGTTAGAAAGTTAGGGTTAGGATTAAGGGTTAGGGTTAAGGTTAGGAGTTAAGTTAGGTTAGGAGTTAGAGAGTTAGGAGTTAGGGTGAAGGTTAGGAGTTAGGAGTTAGGAGTTAGGATAGTTAGAGTTAGGAGTTAGGGTTAAGGGTTAGGGTTAGGGTTAGGGTTAGGGTTAGGGTTAGGTTAGAGAGTTAGGATTAGGATTTTAAGGTTAAGTTAATAGAATTAGGATTAAAGTTAGTTAAATTAAGTTAAAGATTAAATTAAAATTAAAATTAAAATTAAAATTAAAATTAAAATTAAATTAAAATTAAAATTAAAATTAAAATTAAAATTAAAATTAAAATTAAAATTAAAAT
>CM036768.1:12084675-12102175 GCA_020796225.1 Arion vulgaris
TAAAATTAAAATTAAAATTAAAATTAAAATTAAAATTAAGAATTAAAATTAAAATTAAAATTAAAATTAAAATTAAAATTAAAATTAAGATTAGAAATTAATTAAAATTAAAATTAAAATTAAAATTAAAATTAAAATTAAGAATTAAATTAAATTAAAATTAAGAAGTTAAGAATTAAAATTAAAATTAAAATTAAGATTAAGAGTTAGAAGTTAGAATTGAGGTTAGAGTTAGAAGTTAAAGATTAAGAATTAGATTAAGAATTAAAATTAAAATTAAAATTAAAGTTAAAATTAAAATTAGATTAAAATTAAAATTAAAGTTAGAATTAAGAATTAAAAAAGTTAAAATTAGAAGATTAAGATTAAGAATTAAAATTAGGAATTAAAATTAAATTAAAATTAAAATTAAAATTAAGGTTAAGTGTAGATGTAAGAGATTAGAAATTAAGTAATTAAAATTGAAAATTAAAATTAAAATTAAAATTAAAATTAGAATGGTAAAATTAAAATTAAAATGGTAAAGGTGAAGTGTAAGAGTGTAAGATTAAGAATGGTAAAATTAAGAGTGTAAGAATTAAATTAAAATTAAATGAAAGTTAAAATTAATTGTAAGTTAAAGGATGTATTAAAATCTACAATAATTAATTACTAAATTAATTCACATAAATTTAAAATTAAAATTAAAATTAAAATTACAATTCATTATTATAAGTGTCAAATTTTGTTAGATTGAAATTAAAATTCAAATTAAGTAATTAACATTAAAATTTTTCAGTTAGAATTAAAATTGAAATAAAATTAATTAAAATTAAATTAAGCTAATTAGTAAGTTAAAATTCGCTACATTACATATTTTAAAATTCTGTATTGAAAATTTTTAAATTAAAATTATTAAAATTTTTAATTTTTTAAAATTTTCATTAAAAGAATTAAATTTGCATTAAAATTAAGAGTTTATTAAAATTAATTCTTATTAGAATTAAATTTGACAATTAAAATTAACATTAAATACATTAGAATTTTAAAATTCATTAATTTAATTAAATTAAAATTTTTAGTTAATTAGATTAAAATTTATCAAAAGTTGAAGTCTACGAGAGATTAGAATTAGTAGGTTAAGAAGTTAGAGTTAAGAATTAGAAGATGCGCGGTTGAAAGATTACAAATTAGAAATTTAAAATTAGCTTAAAATTTTAAAATTAATTAATTTTTTTCAAGTAAAAGTTATATTAAATTCAATATTCCCAAAATTAAAATTAAACTTAAAACTTAAAATTAAAAATTAATTACAAAGTTACAATTGGTTTTTTAAGTTAGTAGAGTTAAGGTATTCAGTAAGGTTAGCGTTAAAAGATTAGTTTAAATTTGGGTTAGAATTAGGAGTTAGGTTAAATTAAAGACATAAAAATTATATAATTTAAATTCAAAGAAAATTAGATGTATAAATTAGGGTAGGATTTAAATTAAATGAGAATTAGGCATTAAAATTTAATTTAAGTAGAGGTAAAGATTAAGAATTATTATCATTATTTAAATTACAATCATTCAGAATTAAATTAGAGCATTAAGAATTGAATTAGGATCATTAAGTAGGATTAACGTCATTACAGTAGATTAAATTAAATTCAAAGATTAATTAAATTAAAATTAATTAGAATTCAAAATTAATTATTAAAAATTAAAATTAGAAACATTTGAAAATTAAAATTAAAAATTCAAATTTTAAGAATTTTTTAAAACCTATTTGGACAATGATAAAATCCTGCGTTTTACAAACATGCTCTGTAGATGGTTTCACTATTTGGAAACACTTATGCGTGTGAACTGCTTTTTAGTCGCATGAACCACATCAAATCACAAGTGAGAACACGAATTTTCTGATGTCCATTTGGAAAAAGTGTTGGCGTGTTGTAACGACAACATCAATCGAGATCAATTTTGATGCACAACAAAGTCAGATGTCTCACTTTTAAATATTTTTAAATAGTCTAATTAATATGTTTGATTCTTAGATATGTTTTATTTTCTTCCAAAACAAAATAAATATACATATTTCTTGTGTTATTTTGTTTTCTTTTTTTTCACATTAAACCAGTCAAGCGTTTGATCACGATCTCATTTACTGGGAAGCGTCGATGTGGTCCAAGGTGTAGACCGTTTGCTTGTTTACCTGAATTTTGTTTAAAAAATAAGTGCATGGCTCGGAAAGGAAATATTATTTCTGAAATTTGACCCCACCTGCTGAAAAGGTTGGCCACCCTGCTCTAGACAGATCTGGTTATGGGAAAAATTTGTGATGGTTTATGCTTCACGGAGAAGGAGGGGGAATAAGAGGAGAAAAATGAAGACCTTCATGTTTGGTCTTGGTCACGCAGGAGTCAGGGGTAATGAACTATTACCCTTGATTGACTGACATGGCTACAATATCTGAGAAAGCTGTATTGGATTGGAAAAACAAAATATGATGATAGTGTTATGATGATAGTGCTATGATGATAGTGCTATGATGGTAGTGTTATGATGATAGTGATATGATGATAATCCTCTGATAACTGAAGATGAAGATGGTGTATCCAACAAATGTATTATCGTTATAAGGGAAGACTACAGTAAAACTATGTAACAATGGCTAAACACGTAAAAACAAAATACTGTAGTTTTACAAAGTGTAAAAACGATAACAATACACAGACACGTTATGACCAAAAGATCTTTATCAAGCAAAGTATACATAACCGTTTAATAGTTTAATAAGTGAATTTATTCCCCTCTGGTGTAAAATTACTTGATAAAGGCCGATTGATCAAAGCGTCGCCGTGAATTATTATTGTTTGTGCACTTTGCAAAACTATATTCCTTTGTTTTTACGTGTTTCGCCGACAAACGTACAAACACTTTTCATCGTTATTCTCATTTTCAAAGCAATATACCAGAAAGGACAGCCTAAAAAAGAGTCTTGTTTTAATGTAGCTCATTGGAAAGATAGCTAGACAATCTTTGAATACAAATTATCAACCCAATAGTCTTGGAAATCACGACATCAAACACTGGAAATAAAAGTCGTTTTATAGAAATCTCAACATCAGCTGTGAACCATTGTTAAGTTCCCTGGTCCAACGGGACCGGGAAATGTCATTAGTAGAGTTAGTAGTCTGTTGTAACTATCTTCCTTTGCCTCCGTCTCGGTAGGAACAATAGAGGTGATGTTGTATGGATAGCCCTACTGTAGCTGTCTTCATTTCCTGTAGCCAGTTACGCCTTTTAGAACTCCGTATGGAAAGAACTGAAGAATTGCGTCCCCTGAGCTATTTCTGAGGTTATTAAGAACTAATTTCTGGAGATCTCAAACAAAGGAGTATACTGCGACATTATAGTGGTACTCAGGGACACTTTGTCTAGTACTAGATTTGACACATTTAGTATTACTATTGTTATTCTCATTGTCACAGATTTCATTTGATTCAGGATCTTATGCTCCCTGGCCTCTTCTTCTTCTTCTTCCAACGCTCAATATCGACCACATTTTAACTACTCTATGTGATTTGAATGTGATCTGAGCCTAAAAGCAATTGTACGTTGTACCAGATATGCACCCACAAGTGGGGAAGCACATCCGGTTTCTTTGAGGCTTTTTATTCACTAGGGTAGCTTCCCTAGGCTCCTACCTCAGTCGTCTCTTACGACATGCCTTGATGGTCACAGTGGTACTATTATTTGCTTCCCTTGCGGGTCCCGGCACCAAACGGGCCTTTTTTAGTCAAACTTTATTTTCAGACATGATGTGACATCGTCTAAATTCTAAATTGTCAAAATACGAAGAATTGACCTCATTGCACCGAGTTTGACCTCATTGTACCGAGTTTGACCTCATTGTACCGAGTTTGACCTCATTGCACCGAGTTTGACCTCATTGCACCGAGTTTGACCTCATTGTACCGAGTTTGACCTCATTGCACCGAGTTTGACCTCATTGCACCGAGTTTGACCTCATTGTACCGAGTTTGACCTCATTGCACCGAGTTTGACCTCATTGCACCGAGTTTGACCTCATATGACCACAAAATACAACAAAATAAACGAGAACAATCCAAGGGAAAAATTTAACTTGTGAACTTCAGATCACAGTTGAGGATCTAAACTTAAAATATCTCTGAAGACGGAGAAGCCAGCCTTCATGGCGAGAGACACCAATAAAATAGTAAGCAGGCGTTCACGTAAAAATCAGTCAGAAGTGCTACATCTAGCTCCATGTCTCGCCTGAATACATATCCGGCAAACGCAGCAGAAGAGGAAGAGAACTTGGGAACAGAATGATACTGACTAGAATCGAACCACGACATTTGAAACGCAAGGCGAACGGAGCCACAGAGACAACCACCACCCCTCCCACACCCTATGTAGCCTAATTTGCACATTTATTAATATGACCGCGAAAGTCCTTTTGTTCAATATGTTTTAAGGCTGAAGGATTGACTTTATTGCACCGGGTTTTACCCCATACTGCTCGGTCCCTCTCCGCAGAAATGGCACGCCACCTGCTGAGAGTATTACACAAAGCACGAACTCCGTAGCTCCAGCAACAATCCTAGGGGTCTCTGGAAAAAACTGCACTCGTGAACAAAATGGCGTGGTCCGGACTCGAACTCACGATATCCGACTCACAAGGCAAAGGGCTTAACCACTTAGCCACAGTTGATTTTGTCTTCTCTTGCAATAGTACATTGCTTCATTTCATTGTCCTTTTTTTTCTCTTCATTGTATTCTGGATACACTTCTGTAGAACTAGCATTCAAAGATTAATTTATTTGTCAACAGTTATATCAAAAACCCATGCCTCACAGACATAAGGTTCATCATCAAGGTGCGTATCCTTTATAGGACGTTGCTCTCTTTGCAGCACATCTGAAATTCACTCTGTCTCTAGCCAGTTTACCCACTTCGTCGATGGTCATGTTCATGGTTTCTTGAATATCTTGTAGCCATCTTCTTCTTGGTCTGCCTCTGCGTCCTGGGACCCTGCCCTCTAGTATTGTTCTTTCCAGGCCATCGTGACGCTTGATGTGACCAAAGTATGTAATTTTCTGTATAGTATGTTGTTTATCAGCCAATTCTCTTTAACATTTAGTTCTTTCAGGACATCAGTGTTCTTTCTTTTTCTGTCCATGGCATTCGTAGGATCTTTCTGTATAGCATTGAGTTTCGAAGGACTGGATTTTCGTTCTTAATTTCTGTGTAATAGTCCATGATTCACAACCATAAGTAGTCACTGGGAAAATGACATAAGGTTACTATGAGACAAATACATGACCACCAGCTTCTGACTCACTACAAGATATAGCAAACAGAATAAACACATACACAGGATACGATTGTCTTCATCCCCTCTGTGTCCATGTAGCATCGCTGATCAAACCACAGACATTTTCTTTCAAGGCTGTTTCCTTATGCCCTCTCTTAAAAGGAATGCTGGCCTTACAACTCAACACTACATTCAAAACTACATGACAGCAGAGATGAGCTCCAGACAACAGTCGACCTCATCATAAGAACGCAAGACTGTCCACTGTATGTCCTCCCTAGAAAGGGAAGCTTGCCTTACAACTCAACACTACATTCAAAACTACATGACAGCAGAGATGAGCTCCAGACAACAGTCGACTTCATCATAAGAACGCAAGACTGTCCACTGTATGTCCTCCCTAGAAAGGGAAGCTTGCCCTACAACTCAACACTACATTCAACACTACATGACAGCAGAGATGAGATCCAAACAACAGTCGAATTCATCATAAGAACGCAAGACTGTCCACTGTATGTCCTCCCCAGAAAGGAAGCTGGCCTTACAACTCAACACTACATTCAAAACTACATGACAGCAGAGATGAGCTCCAGACAACAGTCGACTTCATCATAAGAACGCAAGACTGTCCACTGTATGTCCTCCCTAGAAAGGGAAGCTTGCCCTACAACTCAACATTACATTCAAAACTACATGACAGCAGAGATGAGCTCCAGACAACAGTCGAATTCATCATAAGAACGCTTCTAACGGTGTATTCATCAAAATAGCAATTACAAAGAAGAAGAAGAAATTAACGTCAATGAATTATTTCAACCAATTTTAACATACATCTACGCTGTAAAGTCAATATATCAAACAACAGAGAAACACAATCATAACTATGAGGATTCGAACACATTTCACCCGCAATGCTAGGTCGACGCTTTACTAGAAGGTGATATATTACATATTTGTGTACAATTTAATTTCTTAATTTGCGTACTTCTCCTTCGTCTTCTTACACTCCATATTGACCAGTTGTTAACTACTATTTGTGATTTGTATGTGATCTGAGCTTAAGAGCGATTGTACGTTGCTCCAGTTATGCGCTTAAAAGTACATGGCATATCCGATTTCTGCGTTGCTTTTTATTTACTATGATAACTTCCATATGACACTACTTCAGACGTTTCTTATGACATTCTTCTTTAGGTTGCAGTCTTACTATTCTTTGCTCCCCTTGCGAGCTCCGGCAACGCATGGTCGTTGTTGCGCACTAAGAAAATCAATAAACAATTGGAATCAATAAGCAATTGATGCTTTGAAAATGAGAGAGTATTCTAACGTCTGCAGATCAGACGATCCGATCTCAAATCTGAAATATCATCACCTCCAGACGACATTCCTGTAGACATAATAATACTGGATCAAATCAAATTTGGACACTCACATGTAGCAGCGTCGATTTGTTCAACCAATAAGAAGATACGAGAAGTGAATGTTATTAGCCAAAGGAGAAAGACCTTAGATGTGTAATTATTTTATGACCTACGACCTCCATATTTGCGCCATTTCCAAATTTAGCTGTAATAAAGTCACAGTATGTAAACATAGCCAGGATTCTTATCCCTGAACGGTTTCAGGATGAAATTGAATCTTAACTCAGGGTAATCAAAAGGAATTTCACGCCAATATCGGTCGTCCTACGAACACGGGTACCGACCTCAGGACATTCAAAGGCAACAGCAAGGATCGTTTTAGAGTAAATATAAAACATTTTTCTCAAAGATTATGAAACTATAAAAAGATCTTCATTTTCCACTGAGATTAAGAAACTATATAAAGATCATTTTTCTACTGATATTAAGAAACTATATAAAGATCATTTTTCTACTGATATTAAGAAACTATATAAAGATCTTCACTTTCCAGAGAAAAGAACACTTTAGAAAGGACTTCACTTTCCAGAGAAAAGAACACTTTGGAAAGGACTTCACTTTCTAGAGAAAAGAACACTTTAGAAAGGACTTCACTTTCCAGAGAGAAGAACACTTTAGAAAGGACTTCACTTTCCAGAGAGAAGAACACTTTAGAAAGAATTTCACTTTCCAGAGAAAAGAACACTTTAGAAAGAATTTCACTTTCCAGAGAAAAGAACACTTTAGAAAGGACCACTTTCTAGAGAAAAGAAACTTTAGAAAGGACTTCACTTTCCAGAGAAAAGAACACTTTAGAAAGGACTTCACTTTCCAGAGAAAAGAACACTTTAGAAAGAATTTCACTTTCCAGAGAAAAGAACACTTTAGAAAGGACTTCACTTTCCAGAGAAAAGAACACTTTAGAAAGGACTTCACTTTCCAGAGAAAAGAACACTTTAGAAAGGACTTCACTTTCCAGAGAGAAGAACACTTTAGAAAGGACTTCACTTTCCAGAGAAAAGAACACTTTAGAAAGGACTTCACTTTCCAGAGAAAAGAACACTTTAGAAAGGACTTCACTTTCCAGAGAAAAGAACACTTTAGAAAGGACTTCACTTTCCAGAGAAAAGAACACTTTAGAAAGAATTTCACTTTCCAGAGAAAAGAACACTTTAGAAAGGACTTCACTTTCCAGAGAAAAGAACACTTTAGAAAGGACTTCACTTTCCAGAGAAAAGAACACTTTAGAAAGAATTTCACTTTCCAGAGAAAAGAACACATTAGAAAGGACTTCACTTTCCAGAGAAAAGAACACTTTAGAAAGGACTTCACTTTCCAGAGAAAAGAACACATTAGAAAGGACTTCACTTTCCAGAGAAAAGAACACATTAGAAAGGACTTCACTTTCCAGAGAAAAGAACACTTTAGAAAGAATTTCACTTTCCAGAGAAAAGAACACATTAGAAAGGACTTCACTTTCCAGAGAAAAGAACACTTTAGAAAGGACTTCACTTTCCAGAGAGAAGAACACTTTAGAAAGGACTTCACTTTCCAGAGAGAAGAACACTTTAGAAAGGACTTCACTTTCCAGAGAAAGAACACTTTAAAAAGAATTTCACTTTCCAGAGAAAGAACACTTTAGAAAGGACTTCACTTTCCAGAGAAGAACACTTTAGAAAGGACTTCATTTTCCCAGAGGAAGAACACTTTAGAAAGGACTTCACTTTCCAGAGAAAAGAACACTTTAGAAAGAATTTCACTTTCCAGAGAAAAGAAACTTTAGAAAGGACTTCACTTTCTAGATAAAAGAACACTTTAGAAAGAATTTCACTTTCCAGAGAAAAGAACACTTTAGAAAGGACTTCACTTTCCAGAGAAAAGAACACTTTAGAAAGGGTTTCATTTTCCAGAGAAAAGAACACTATAGAAAGGACACTAAATGATAACTCCATACCAAAGAAATTACTTTTTGATCACCAGGACAAGATTCAGTAGCACTAAACTGCTCAACCTCCATCCCTAAATTATTAAGCAAAGATGCTGAGCCTAATCTAGTGAAGAAAGCAACTACAATGGAACATCTCCATTACATGTTTCCAGAAGACAGCTGGATAAGAATTTACACAGATGGATCGGCAATGGAGTCAACCATGAATGATGGAGCAGGAGTGTACATTAGGCACCCAGATGCTACTACTGTGTCTCTAGCGGTTCCTACTGGAAGAATATGTTCCAACTACAAAGCAGAACTCTTAGCCCTTCTGATGGCAACACAGCACATGAATAAGCTGCAAACACTTGCAGGCAAGATGGTATTTCTTACAGACTCACTGTCAGCTATACAAAGCCCTGGAGGCTAAATCCGCTGATATCACAGTACAAAACCTAAAAAGAGAACTTGCTCAGCTTTCAGAAAAGGCAGGAATTCACTTGCAGTGGATTCCATCTCACTGTGGCATTGCAGGCAATGAGAATGCTGATGTCTTAGCTAAGAAGGGAAGTGCCAAATAGCAAATTTACCAACCCTGTCTTTTCAAGAGGTCAAAATCCTCATACAGAGAAAATCTGCAGTAGACTGTAAGACAAACACTGAATATGATTATGGAAAAGACTTCCTCAAAGACCTAAGCAGAACAGACCAGGTCATTATATTTTGACTACGCACCGGACACTGCAGACTCAACAAACACGTATATAGACTAGGAATAAGTCAAACAGCTCTCTGCCAGTGTCAGCAGGGAACAGTCTCCAGAGCATATCTTGCAATACTGTCCTCTCCTGGGTGAGCTGAGAATCAACCTGTGGCCACACCCAGTCGACCTGAAAATTAAGCTTGTGGGAAACCTGACAGACCTGAAGCTGACTGCCCAGTTTGTGGTCCATAGTAAATTAAGCGCATGACCAGAGATCGCTGAAGAAGAAGATTTTAAAGACACATTTAACTGAAGAAAAGCTTTCATTTTAAAGACACATTTAACTGAAGAAAAGCTTTCATTTTAAAGACACATTTAACTGAAGAAAAGATTTCTTAGAGAAATAATCTTTAGATTCTTCTTCTTCTTCCAACCTCTCCATATCGACCACTTGTTTAAAACCTCTTTGTTATTTGCATGTGATCTGATCCTAAGAGCGATTGTAATTTGTACCAGTTATGCACCTACAAGTAGACCAGCACATCCGATTTCTGCGACGATTTGTATTTACTAGACCCCTATCTTAATCGCCTCTTACGACATGCCTTGT
This sequence comes from Arion vulgaris, assembly GCA_020796225.1. Lineage (NCBI taxonomy): Eukaryota > Metazoa > Mollusca > Gastropoda > Stylommatophora > Arionidae > Arion > Arion vulgaris. The sequence goes on from CM036768.1 coordinate 12,094,621, forward strand.
AGGTGGCAGTGCTACTATTCTTTGCTTACCATGCTGGCCCCGACATCACACAGGCAAAAACTTTAAACAAAGTAAAGTTTTTATTTTGGAGAAACAAAAACAATTCTCTTAATATTTATCCACATTATCTTCTATTGCTATGATCTGATGACTAACAGAACAACAATGAGTAAAGAGACAATAGTAGTCCAGTAATGGTCAAACAAAATGAAACAGCGTCCATTTGTAGTGGCATTTCGACCATTGTTTTGAAGATGGTTTTTATGTCCGTTTAGTGAACCCAGAAACCATCTTCCGGCACGTGCGGCGCTCTTAATTAGATGATTTAATTACCAGGTCACGTGCATATGGCTTGATAGCCTGCAGGTATACCAAACATCGATACTTCAAGAATTATAGTATTATATTTGACAGTATCATTACTGTATGGATGTGAAGTATGGACATTTTATAAGACAGTAGAAAACCATATATGTGCTGTTGAATATAAGTGTTATAGAAGAGTCCTTCGTTTATCATGGACAGAGAAGAGAACAAATAGATCTATCCAGAAAGAAATCAAAATCAAATAAACTTTAGCTGATGCTAATCATCATAAGGTGCCGTGCCGGCTGGCTTAGGCGATCATGGATCTCCACAAATCTCTATCTTTGGTGATTGCTATCAACTCAGGTGATGACGCTCTACCGTGCCATGAAGTCAGGCTATCCACAATTTTCTCTCTCTGTCTTCCTCTATCTCGTCTACCCTCGATTTTACCAGCTTTTACAATGTGCTCTAAACCAACCTTCCTCACCACATGCCCAAAAAATGTTAAAACTGGCTGATGCTACAAATAAGAAAGAGAAAATTGAGAGATATTTTGGACATAAAAAATACATGAAGGGCAGGAGAAGACTATCACGGAAGGAGGCATACCGACAGAGAGAAGAACAGGAAGACCACGGAGAAGATGGATTCAGGATGTAACTGATGGCTTGAACATGACGGCTGCAGAGGCAGGAATCTGGCCTATGAAGAGAGAATTCTGGAGGACTGTTGGGGTGGCAAAGTTCTGCTCAGGACAAGCTATTTGACGAGTATCATTATTATTTTTGAGTAGGAATAGTATTATATTATATGGGGGATCTATGTGGCGAAGTAGTTAAGAAGTATGCCTGTTGTTCTAAAGGCTGTGGGTTTGAATCCGGACTGAGTAACAAGTGGAATTTTTTTTTAAAGAGATTCCTAGAATTATTGCTGGAACTACAGAGTAGAGTTAATGCTGTTTCTTTTTTTCAAATCTCTTTTTGGAAAGCGTGCCCTCTCTGCCGATAGAGACAGAACAGTATGGGGAAACGGTGAAGTCAATCCTTCGTCTCTAGACTCTTCTGTGGCGTAGTGGTTAGGTACTCGTCTCTCGTGCCAAAGGTACCAGGTTCACTCTCTCGTGGAACCATCTGGATATTTTTCCAGAGATCCCTGATCTTACTGTAGGTAATATATAATAATACTATCAATAATAACTCCATCGCTAGAAGATTTTCACTTATAGAGACTTTGGGGATCCTTCTTTCTTCTTCTTTTTTTGTCGTCACACTGCTACCGGGTTGTTTCCCAGTGTCGTCACACTGCTACCGGTTGTTGCCCAGTGTCGTCACACTGCTACCGGGTTGTTGCCCAGTGTCGTCACACTGCTACCGAGTTGTTGCCCAGTGTCGTCATACTGCTACCGGGTTGTTGCCCAGTGTTGTGGTTTTCTGTTTTTGTCTTGCGCTGTTCTGGTGGCTTGTGTGATTATTATCTTTGCTCTTTGACAGGATTCTGCTACGCCATCTAACCATCTTTTCCGTGGTCTTCCTCTTGCCTTCTTTCCCGATGTTCTGTTGTAGAAGACTCTGTATACTGTGGAGTTTGGATGCATTCTTATTAAGTGGCCAAACCACTTAATTCTTTGTTTCTCTATGTAATTCAAGCACGGTTTTGCGCCAGCTTTCTTTCTTATGCTGATGTTAGTGATTCTGTCTTGGGGATCCGCAGCAGTAAAATGTATTTATTTTCTTCTTCCGATCCAGAAGTACTTGAGCTTTCAGCTCTTCGGCTCAGTGCCATGGACACCGTAAGTTTGAAGAACATGTGGCTTTTTCTGCCAGGCGCGGGATTGAACCCGCACTCACAGAGGGCTTGTTACACCGTCGTCCAACGCGCTACAAACACGCTGGGCATACGGGCGTAAAATGTATTTAAAAGGCGGTCTGCGGTAATGAAACGTTTGGTAACCGATGTGCTAATCGATTCCATTTTACCAACTCCCTAATTTATCTCTATTCTCAAACCTTGGAATAGTAGATTGACTGCAATTGATATAATAAGTGACTCATAATTACAGTCACATCTACACTACTTAAGAGAACTACAAATATAGAGTTTTATAAACATCATTTAGTAAATTGTTAGGGGAATATATGGGTAGAGCTCCATGATTATAGCATAGTCAAGGTAGCACTGTTAATTTTGGGGGGATTTTAGAATGATTGTTTATAGGCTAGACTTTCAAATGGCATGAAATCTGATAATAAATATTCATTATTGAGAGACTCAAATGTTTCAATGCTATCATAATAAACTATAAATTAGTATGAAACGGACAGAGTATAAATGGACAGGGGAGGGGAGGGATATGTACGGTTGGTCTATAGCAGCGTTTCCCACAGTGGACGTACCGCCCCCTGTGGGCGCTGAAGCCTTCAGGGAGTGATAGTGTGTTTAGAAACATTTGGGGGAGTATTTGTTCGTGATTATGCGATTCAATAATCTTTTGAAAATTTGAATTCTGCATTTTAATTCATCTTATGCCCATCTTACACGATCCTTTTTTTCATCAATTTTCTATTTCATTCATATAATCATTTGAAAATTGACCATGCAGGACAAAAATATATATCCATTTTTTTATGTAAAAGAGAAAATAGAGCATGTATATATGTGGAGGCGGGCGTTGTCAAACTGTTATAATGTGGAAGGGCGTTACAAAGCTTATGTTGTGCAAAGTGGGCGGTGAAACTGTTGAGAACTGTGGGATAGGGCAGGACAACGGCAGGTGAAACAGGAGATAATGAGCAGAAGGTGGCGATGGATAGGACACACACTGAGGAAACTCCTGACAGCATCACGAGACAGGCTCTCCAATGGAACCCCAGGGCAATAGAAGTAAGGAAGACCAGAAACACCTGGAGACGGGAGTTAGAGATGGAGCGCGAAAAAACGGGGAGAGAGTGGCGAGATCTGGAAAAGATGGACTTTCCATAGGCGGGCTTGGAAGGTCTTCGTTGCGGACCTATGCTTCCCTAGGGGCGAAGAGTGAAGAAGAAGAAAGTGGGCGGTAGACCGAAAACGTTTGGGAATCGATGGTCTATAGGCTCAACCACGATAATGGGAGTTGCCGTTTTTGGGTCTTGGTACAAAAAGATAACAGATATGTGATGCTCTGTCAAGTCAATGAAAGTCAACTCGATGTGTGGAAACCTACAAATCTGATCTGGTCAGAGCGGATTAGATCAGATCTGGAGAAAACCGAGAGAGGCTGCGGTGATACATAATAAATTGGCGTTTAAAACCCTTTAGCTGCTAAGGACGTATATATACGTTTTCCCCATTCACTTCTAAAGACGCATTAACACGTCTGTTATTATCTCTCCTCTGTGGGGTAAAAACGTGTTAAAACGTTATACATTTCTACTATCACTGCTATAGGCGTACATTCACGTTTGTGAACTAGAAACAAAGAGTAGCTAATTTTAGTTCAGCCTTCGGGAAGTATGTAGCAGCGGAAGGGTTAAGGACAAAGACACGTATGTATGGTATCACATAAACAAGCAAAAATGAATAATAATATAATTATGGTTTTATTATATTATTATTAACTCCCAACTTGTATTAATTAAGTTATAATTATGTTTCTCTTTTTAATTATATATTAGTTGTTTTTTTCAGTTCTACGTTAGTTTTTATTTTATGTCATACAAACCGTAGACATCAAGATAACTGAACATTCAAACTAATATAGAAACAGCGGACCTTTGACAAACATGCATTGACTAACATAGAAATAGCTGATCTCAAGACAGATGCACATTCATCACATCATCATCAGGTGCCGTGCAGGCTGGCGTAGGCGATCATTGATCTCCACAAATCTCTGTCGTTGGTGTTTGCTATCAACTCAGATGTTAACGCTCTACCGTGCCATGAAGTCAGGCTATCCACAATTTTCTCTCTCTGTCTTCCTCTGTCTCGTCTACCTTCGATTTTACCGGTTGTTACAATGTGTTCTAAACTTCCCCTTCTCATCACATGCATGAAAAATGATGACTGCCTCTTTCTTATATTGATGATAAGCTTTCTCTGTGTCTTGATCTCGTTCAGCACCTTAACATTAGTTATTTTACACTGACTAATTTTACATTCATCACACTGACATAGAAACCGCACATCATATGACATTAAGAATGATATAGAATCTTATTGATATAGAATAATATATATGTATATAGTTCATAGTTCATAGTTCCTAGTTCATATGTACGGTTCAAACTTCACTGCAACGGGTCACTCCATAATTGCTCCGTTCATGTGCCAACGAAAATCACACGAAATGCTAACAACTGTGAACTGTCCCCTGTGTGAAGTAATTCCAGAATTAAACAGCCGTGTACCGCCACAAAATGCAACCTGCACCGCGTAATTACATATGGCCATCGCTAAAGTGACAACACAAAACTGTTCATCACTTGAATTGCAATTCATGTCGATAGGAACATCAATCACGACAAAATCCAGCTCTGCACACGCAATATCACTGCATACGGCAGATTGAGTCAGTTCGTTATAACCGCTGTCCGCCATTTTCTGAATACACACAACAAACGAACGGTTGACACAGAAAAAGTATTCCATGTAACAGTCATAGCTCACAGCGTTGTTCAAGCACTAACTCAGTAGCTCGGCAAACGAAACTGGAAAATACCCGACCAAACATGGTGGAAATACGCTAACAAAGTCATGTCTAGAATCAAACAGTCCTGATTCTGAATGGCCCTCCGCATTCCGCCATTGCTGGCCATATTTTCTATAAGATAGTCACCACGACACTAGTCACAACAGAGATGAAGTGTCTACGCAGAATACTGGGGATAACAAGAAGAGACCGGTTGAGAAATGAAGAAAGTGGGTACAACATTAGTACTAGACTTCATCAAGAAACAACAAATTAAATCGCTCGGCCACATAAGTAGATTACCAACAGACAGTGCACCTCAAAGATCATGGCTGCCCGATACAATGGATACAAAGAAAAAGACAGGCCACGCAAAAGGTGGACCTTAGAGATAACAGATTCTACGAAATACACTATTTATGAAGCGCAAACAATGAGCTTGTTCTAGAAATCTCTACTTATCCCGACGCTGTGAGGCAAAACAGAACTGGAGAAAAGAAAAAGCAAGATGACCTGTACACTAAATGGCAAGAGTAAACAACTAAATTCCATCATCCACCTTGAGAAAGACAATAGACAACTGACACCATGACATCCCGTGACACCCCTTTGACACTCTATGACACCCCACACCACCCCATGACACCCCATGATAACTCATCAAAACGATTCACATCCCGAGCATTCAACCAGGCCCGTACGGTATATTTTCTCAGTATGATGCAGGTCTTCAAAATGCCACCCTTAATTTTTTTTTTTCTTTAAAATAACCGTCAATTATAATTTTGATTTTGCTGCTTATGCCGCCCCTTTACAACACCGACTGATGCGCCCGCCTTTCTGTATCATATCACGGAACGGTCCTATATCCAACTGTAGGTGTGGTTAAAAACATCCTCAATACAACATCATAAACTGGAGAATCTTATGTAAGACATTTATGATGACATATTAAACATCACATGAAATGAGTCTTCCTTTGACCGAGGCTATAGACACAAATGTTGAGGGCGAGGGAGTAAATATTAATCTCGGTGGGTTATCCAGGCGAGAAATTTGAATCGATATTTGGGATTAGTTTTGCTGAGTCTGTAAATCATTGCTCACTTAAGATGAATATCGGTCACTGGATCAATCAGTCACCCAGGTTTTATTGAGCGCAAAGGTTAGTTAACTATAGTAGACTTTCAGTTAAGAGGACCTTAGGCAGTCGGCACTCTCAAGTAACCGGCAATCTTAAGCAACCGGTATTATAAAGCAGCCGGACCTCTCAAGTAATCGATACTCTCAACTAATACTCAAGTAACCGACACTATCAAATAATCGATACTCTCAAGTAATCGATACTTTCAATTAACCGATAATCTCAAGTAATCGATAATTGTAAGTAATCGATACTCTCAAGTAATCGATACTTTCATGTAACCGATACTCTTACGTACATAACACTCTCAAGTAAATGGCACCCTCAAGTAACCGACACTCTCCAGTAACCGGCAATCTTAAGTGACTAACACTCTCCAGCAACTAACGCTCTCAATTAGCCGACACTATCAAGTAACCGACACTCTTAAATAACCAACGCTCTCAAGTGACCGGTTCATTCTATTAACCGACGCTCTCCAAGAACCGGCACTTTCAAATAACCGACATTCTCAAGCAACCGGCACTCTCCAGCAACCTGTACTCTCAAACAACCGGCACTCTCAAGCAACCGGTACTCTCCAGAAACCTGTACTCTCAAGCAACCGGTACTCTCAAGCAACCGGTACTCTCAAGCAACCAGGGACTCTCAAACAACCGACACTCTCAAGCAACGACACTCTCCAGAAACCTGCACTCTCCAGCAACCGGTACTCTCAAGTAAGAGGCACTCTCAAGCAACCAGCACTTCAAGCAACCGGCACTCTCCAGCAACCTGTACTCTCAAGCAACCGGCACTCTCAAACAACCGGCACTCTCCAGAAACCTGTACTCTCAGGCAACCGGTACTCTCAAGCAACCGGCACTCTCAATCAACCGACTTAAAGAGATAACGAGCAAGGATCAAAGGTCATGACACTAAGGTAGTACATATATCTTCTTCTTCTTCTTCTTCTTTTTCTTCTTCTTCTTCTTTTCCTTCTTCTTCTTCTTCTTCTTCTTCTTCTTTTCCTTCTTCTTCTTCTTCTTCTTTTCCTTCTTCTTCTTCTTCTTCTTCTTCTTCTTTTCCTTCTTCTTCTTCTTCTTCTTCTTCTTCTTCTTTTCTTCTTCTTCTTTTCTTCTTCTTCTTCTTCTTCTTCTTTTCTTCTTCTTCTTTTCCTTCTTCTTCTTCTTCTTCTTTTCCTTCTTCTTCTTCTTCTTCTTCTTCTTCTTTTCCTTCTTCTTCTTCTTCTTCTTCTTCTTCTTTTCCTTCTTCTTCTTCTTCTTCTTCTTCTTCTTCTTTTCCTTCTTCTTCTTCTTCTTCTTCTTCTTCTTCTTTTCCTTCTTCTTCTTCTTCTTCTTTTCTTCTTCTTCTTTTCCTTCTTCTTCTTCTTCTTCTTTTCCTTCTTCTTCTTCTTCTTCTTCTTCTTCTTTTCCTTCTTCTTCTTCTTCTTCTTC
>CM036768.1:12104675-12129675 GCA_020796225.1 Arion vulgaris
CTACAGTACTTTGTTACTACGTGTTTCGCCATTCTACTTAGTTTTACTGCAGTCTCCATCGATGTTGTCATTATTTCGCAATCTAAAATGATAAAAATAACAGAGCAGTTCACCTATTTAGGTAGCAATTTTGATTGCAAAGAAAATGTTAAAAAAGAAATTATGATACAAATTGGCAAAGCAACATCAGCTTTTAAAAGTCTAAATAAAATATGGAACTGCAAGTTATATAGTATTAAAACTAAATTACGAATTTTAAATTCAAATGTTGTATCAATCCTAACATATACCAGCGAGAGTTGGAAAATGACTAAAGATATAGAAAGCAAGTTGAATGCATTTGAAAATGGATGTCTGCGAAAAATAATGAATATAAAATGGAACGAATTCAGAAGAAGTGATGAAATCAGAGACATGTCTGGTCAACCACTAGTGACAACTGTTATAAGAAAGAGAAGATGGAGATCTGTTGGACACACCTTGAGGAGAAATGATCAACGAATATCAAAGCAGGCATTGAAGTGGGATGCAAAGGTTCAAGAAAGAGAGGACGACTTAGGGAGACCCTGAGGCGAACTTTGCTGAGAGAGGCAAAAAATATCGGTCTCGGTTCCATGGAGGAGATTGAGTGAGTTGCCCAGGATAGAGCGGTATGGAGAAATTACTTGCAGGCCCTATGTAACGTATTCCGGTACGAGAGGAATTATTATACATAAAACATGGCACAGATATAATGTAATGCATACGTGTAACCGTGGAACTGATAACATACCGTGTGTACTTTGCTGTCTTCTTTTGTCGTCACACTGCTACCGGGTTGTTGCCCAGTGTCATCACACTGCTACCGGGTTGTTGCCCAGTGTCGTGGTTTTCTGTTTTGTCTTGCGCTGTTCTGGTGGCTTGGGTGATTGTTATGTTTGCTCTTTAACAGGATTCTGCTACGCCATCTAACCATCTTTTTCGAGTTCTTCCTCTTGCCGTCTTTCCTGATGTTCTGTTGGAGAAGACTCTGTATATTGTGGAGTTTGGATGCATTCTTATTAAATGGCCAAAGCACTTCATTCTTTGTTTCTCTATGTAAATCAAGCAAAGTTATGTGCCAACTTTCTTATAATCATGTTGCTGACACTGTCTTTTCTTGTGTTTTTGGTAACTTTTCGCAGGCAGCGCATTTCACATGTAGTTACTTTTTGTGACTACGCTTTGCTCATTGTCCATGTTTAGCTCTGGTAACACAAAGTAGGTATGAAAATGCTGCTGATCATTTGTTCCTTAGCTGTCAGTGAAATTTGTGGACGTCTTAACAATGGGACTAGCTGATATGTTACAGCATTTGCTTTTTTGCACTCTAACCTCTATCTCTCTGTCTAATCTTCCGTTCTCTGTGAATATGCTTCATAAGTATTTATATTCTTTCACTTGGTTTATTGTAGTGTCTTTTGTACACCTTTCACAAAGATGTTCAACCTGGGCTCAGAAAAGATTGATTGATTGATTGATTGATTGATTAGATCATCATTATTGCACTTCGGTAAGTAACCATTTGTGTTCCAATCTCTTTCTTACACGGGAAGATTTCAGGTACAGCGCACGAACTCCGTTGCACCGGCGTGGGTCCCCGTTGTATTTTTTTAAGATGGTAAAGATATGTTGGTGGCATTTTATTTTTAATCTTTTCTACTGAATTTTGCCAGGGCTGCGGCTATCCAGCCTGCTCTTCTCGATTGTGAACTACCAAGGTTTCTTTTACGTGCTCAAATTGAACACGGGACCTACGTTTTATCGTCCGTCTCCGATAGGACTAGGAACTTGATCACACCTAACACTGAGATCAGAGATCTCTGGAAAATATCCACATGGCTCCACGAGAGAGCGAACCTAGTGCCTTAAGCACAGGAGACGAGCACATAACCTCTGCGTCACAGTGACTCCTCTGTCCTATATATAAACACTACTTTACATTGGGTCGCCGAACATGCGCCAAAGCTCTGCTAAATCATTACAAAAATAATAAGTAAAAGAAACGGCGGATATGAAAACGACAATTTGTTGCTTACCCCAATTCATATTCAGAGATTAACAGAATGTACGCCTTTGCACTTTGTCTGACATCTATGAAATTGAAGCACATATAATCTTTCATCCATTTTTTTAAATGTAAGTATTTAGGAATATTTCTATCCATTTCAGCCATTTTGATAACATTTTTTGGGTATTTCTGGGATATGGTAAATTTGATGTCACATCCTAATCATTTGTTACATCCGGTATTAAGGCCAAGGGAAATAACTCTAGCATTTCTTATCATGTAATGGCTGAGATACCCGATGATGATATCCTGGGAGAGGTTAGTGTGTTTAGAGAATTTCTTACAATAATCCGGAAATGACACTACTCTTTCATTAGAACTAGTTTCTTTCAAAGATGAGGTTGGTTTAAATCAGCGTTTCCCACAGTGGGGGTACTGCCCCAGTGAACGCTGAAGCGTTCTAGGGGGCGATAATGGGTTCAGAAGAATTTGAGGGGCGTTCAGGCGATTAGTGATCGGTGGCTCCTTAACTCTTAACCATTGGCAAGTTTTAGGTTTTTTGATATTTTTATGTCCTGCTCTATATTTAGCAACCATACAAATTCTTTGCATTGAAAATAGGCATGTTATATATGGTTGGAAAGCTAATTGAATGGGCTATCAAGATATGTAGTTTTAACATAATTGTGATGTAATATATGATATCCGTGACCTACTTATGAAAAGTCTAAAAATAGATTATTCTACAAATGACAAATTTTTGTACAGTCACAAAGAAGGAAAAAATAAGTATGACGAATATAATGGAATCTTTTATTACAGTCTTTTAAAGTCTTCATATTTGCAAAACAGTTATGAATTTAAACATGTTTGGAAAATATGAAAGGAAGTAATCATGAAATTTATAATATTCAATATTTTCATATTTTAAATAAAAAAGTCAATAAATATGGTCTTCAAGAGAAAATGATGCCGAATTGGTCTAGTAATCAGCCTATAAAGAACTAACACTTATAGTATCATACATAAACATGAAATAGGTATATAATTTCTAAACATTGCAAGTAATAGATAATATGATTACGCAATGATATTTGATAGACAAAATAATCAGGAAAAATAGTTATCGGGCATCTTGCAAACAGAGTCAAAGTGACACACGCATAGAATGTCCATCTGACACAAGTATAGATATTTCAAGAATCACTGGTGTCTTCATCAGGCCAGTAATCTGAGTTATTAGAATACATTTTATCACATATTTGGGGATTTTTGGATGAAGCAATTTGGGCATTTCTGCAAAATGGAAAAGTGGGAAATGAGGTCTGCTCCAGTCAACGAGATTAGACATCTAAAAAATATATAAATAATGTTTTTTATCATTTTTTATTAGATTATCATATGTTCTGCATTAGTTAACATAACTTTTACTAACTTAAATGCAAAATGGATACAAAATAATGACTACTTAAATAGGCATGTTGCATCGATCATATATGATCGAAATCCCATTATCCCAATGGTTAAGGGTTAAAGAAGAAATTAATCATAAATATTTGTATTTTCGTGATTTTGCCATTGAGTAATCATTTAAAATTTGAATTCTGCATTTCAATTCATCTTACAGGATCCATTTTTTAATCAATTTTCTATTTCATGTATATAATCATTAACAAATTTACCATGTATTACAGTTTACCACATATATCAATGCTCTATGTCAAAGAGAAAATAGAGCATGTATATATATATATACAGGGTGTTCAACTTAAAAGCAGCATGTGAATGGAGCTAATCTGACGTATATGTATGGAAATGAAAAGGTTCAATTATGACGTAGTATAGGTCAAGGTTGTGTGATGGTGTGTAATTGTAGTGCGGGAAAGGGCGATGAACAAATGTGACGTAGAACGAGCTAGTCAGAACCGGTTTAAATAGTAAATAAACACAACTCAATGTGTACCTGGCAACTTTCGAATTGTCAATGTGGCTGCAATTATCTTGAACACCCTGTAATTCAATGGGGGACCACCCAAGTTTTCTTGAAAACCCAGTATCCTCCAACAGCTCCAGGCGTGTAGTGCTGCGGAGACTCCTACTCAGGTAGGGTTCGATCTGAGCCTAAAAGTGGTTGTGCGTTATGCTAGAAATGCACATACAAGTAGCTAACCTAGCAAATCTTCTTCTTCTTCGAATGCTCTATATCGACCATTTGTTAACCACTCTGTGTGATTTGTATGTGATCTGAGCCTAGGAATGATTGTAAGTTGTGCCAGTTATGCGCCTACATTTAGGCCGGCACATTCGATTACATCCAGTAATCCCTTAGGCCCTACATTAGTCGTCTCTAACGACAAGTCTTGTAGATCGCAGTGGTACTATTCTTTGCTTCCCATGCCGGCCCCGGTACCACGTGGTCAACCCTAGTAAATAAAAGCGTCGCAGAAATCTGATGTCATGGCTTACTTATAGGTACAAAACTGACACAACGCACAACCACTCTTAGGCTCAGATCACATACAAATCACAAAGAGGGATTAACAAGTGGTCGATATGAAGAGTTGGAAGAAGTAGCAGAAGAAGAAGAAGAAAACAAAGCTTACGACTTTTATGTTTGCAAAGTGGGCGGTGGACCGAAACAAGTTTGGGAAGGAATCTATGGCTTAAATGTATCGTGGTATCAGGAAATTGTTGTAGTTTGAAAAATATAGAATCTGAAAGAAAGATAAGCAAAGAAATAGAAAGAGATGCTTTTGTAAACTGCAATGTATAGGCCACAAAGAGCCACGCAGAAAACAGTATAACGAGTAGGCCTACAGAGCAAGAGGAAGACCACGCAAAAGATGGATTGATGGCATCAAGAACAGCTTCAAGAAAATGAATCTCAACTTACAAAGTGTATTAGAACATGCACACACAAGATCACTACACCCCCACCCAACACTTTTATAAAGAAGTAAGTGGTTGAAGACAAGAAGTATGTTTAGTCGATTGTGATACTTGTTCGTTTGGTTGTATGTTGTATGGTTTGGTTTGTATGTTGTATGGTTTGGTTGGTATGTTGTATGGTTTGGTTTGTATGTTGTATGGTTTGGTTGTATGTTGTATGGTTTGGTTGTATGTTGTATGGTTTGGTTTGTATGTTGTATGGTTTGGTTGTATGTTGTATGGTTTGGTTGGTATGTTGTATGGTTTGGTTTGTATGTTGTATGGTTTGGTTTGTATGTTGTATGGTTTGGTTGTATGTTGTATGGTTTGGTTGTATGTTGTATGGTGTGGTTGTATGTTCTATGGTTTGGTTGTATGTTGTATGGTTTGGTTGTATGTTGTATGGTTTGGTTTGTATGTTGTATGGTTTGGTTGTATGTTGTATGGTTTGGTTTGTATGTTGTATGGTTTGGTTGTATGTTGTATGGTTTGGTTTGTATGTTGTATGGTTTGGTTGTATGTTGTATGGTTTGGTTGTATCTTATGTTGAGGCACGTAGTATTATCCCAAGACTCGAAGGTTTCGTTGCTGAAACCTTCGTTTTGAGTTCTGAAAGTTGTGAGTTTGAATAAGACTCGATGGTCTCGTTGCTGAAACCTTCGTTTTGAGTTCTGAAAGTTTTGAGTTTGAATAAGACTCGATGGTCTAGTTGCTGAAACCTTTGTTTTGAGTTCTGAAAGTTGTGAGTTTGAATCTGAACAGCGTTGTTGAGTTCACCTGCTCATATTTTACAGAGATCCTAATGGAGATACGGAGTTGAGACTTCGTTCGATACTTTCGATAGGTGGACTCATCATTTCTTTCGAGAGGGATGGAAACGTATGGGAAAACCCGTTAGAATGAAGTCAATTATTCAACTTTAGACACATCAACACAAGAATCAAATTGTGTTTTGGTTATACTAGATAGTGTAGGCTTTTCATTTCTGTTTGAGAATAGCCAGTGGCGGCACGTGATCATTTTTGATGGTAGGGGCCAGACATTTTTTCCGGATAAATCATGGTTTTGGGTTGTTATATTTTAGTTTATAAATTAATAAATACATGTTATAAATTATTTTTGGTGTGCCCAGGCCCCACTGGCACTTAATGACGAGCCGCCACTGGGAATAGCTAAAACAAGTTCTTTACTTCCATTGTAATAGGCTATGTAGTATCTTGTCTTATTGATGTAAAAGCTATGAGGAAGGCTTGCCTAATAGGTGAGAGACACTTGATATAGAAAGCAAGCCTTAAAGTAAAAATAAATCAGAGGCGATATTTTATGTGCAATGACTACACCTGAATCCATAATAGGCAAACCAACATTTTTTTAATACATTTTACTTCTTTATTTATTATACCTTATCTTATCTTATCTTAACCACATTTGCCGTGAAGCGTCGTGGGGAGAGTTAGTTTCCTATCTTGTGCCAGGTGTGTTGCGCTTGACGTTGTCAGTCAATTTATTATAGAAAGAGTGTATATGTGCAACGGTGGCAATGCTCGCCTGTCGATCCAAAGATACACAGATCATTCCCCGCGTGGAGCAATCGAGATATCCATCCAGATATTCGCTGTTTTAATATAAGTCAGATATAGTTTTTAGTTCTATCGGAGATGGACGATAAAATGTAAGCCCCATGTTCAAGTTGAGAAAGTTTTAAAAAAACACTTGACAGTTAAAAATCGATAAGAGAGGCTGCAAAGTCGCTACCAGTGCAAATTAATTTTTAAAAATGTGTAAAACAGTCCTCTAAAAATGTTATTTTCTTAATAATTACATCGGGAACATTCACCGATGCTGCGGAGCCACTGCACATCTGTTGAGATCTTCCTATGTAAGATTTTAAAGGGTTTAACCCGAAGGATTGACTTAATTGCACCGGGTTTTACCCCATATGGCTCGGTCCCTCTCCACAGAAATGGCACGCCACCTGCCGAAGTATTGCACAAGCACGAACTCCGTAGCTCCGGCAACAATCCTAGGGGTCTCTGGAAAAATGCACTCGTGAACAGAAGGCCGCGGTCGGATTCGAACCCACGACCTTCGACTCGCAAGGCAAAGGGCTTATCCACTCAGCCACAGAGACCCCCGAAAGAAGAACAGAGGAGCAAGCATAGTTTTTTCAGTTTGTCTTTTATGTTCGCTATAGATCAAAAACTTGTTAAATCACTCTTTGAGGCCACTATATGATTTGCGCATTACAGCGTGCGTTCCCGGTGCCAGTTAGACGCTTACAAACCCGCATGCCAGCACATCTGATTTCTGCATGCTTTTTATTCGTGTTCGTCCCTTAACATAATTATTCACCGAAATACAATAATGATGGTCCAATTAATGAATTAATTCATTATACATAAACATTATGTGTAATCACCAAAGTTTATCACTTACGCAATACTGCGATAAACATAGCAATACAGAACTCAATCTCTCAATTCTATGATTTCTCATAAAAATTAACCAAAATATACAATCAGATACACTTAAATTATAGAATTGAAAAATCATAAATGTGCACACAACCAAACATTTTATTCTGTTAGTCGAGCAGCATGCACGAAAAACAAGCACATCCACGCATGCACATATTACATTAAAAACATCGAAAATCAACACAAAAAGAGACGATAATTTTGACCCCAAGTGCCATCATTCTGACAATGTTCATTCCAATTCACATACACACAAAAATCCGCTACTCTAATTACCAGCAATTACATTTTTATTTCCCTTGACATGAGGTAATATCACCCACCATGTTTGGCCACATTTCTAACCACTTTTCAATCTTTCTCCTTCTAGCGAATCTTCAACTTCTCCAGAATTTATCATACAATTTTATAGATATAAATATTTTTTGTATAGATTAATTTATTGATTGATAGGACCATCATCATTCCACTTCGGTGAGTAACCATGTGCGTTTCGATCACTTTCTTACACAAAATATATCAGCTGCAGCGCATGAACTCCGTAGCACCGGCGAGTGTCACGATGTAATTTTAAAGATGGTGAAGATATTTATGTAGGAATTTTTATTTTTAATCTTTTCTAATGAATTTTGCCCGGCAGCGGCTTTCCAGCCTGAAATTCTTGATTTTGAGCTGTCAAATGTTCATTTTCGTGTTCAAATTGAACACAGGACTTAAGTTTTATCGTCCGTCTCCGACAGAACTGGAAACTCGATCTCACCAACACTGAGATCAGGGATCTCTGGAAAAATATCTAGAAGGCTCCACGATGAAGTGAACCTGGTACTTTTGGCACGAGAAGAGAGCTCCTAACATAGAAGATACATAGAAGACACTACGTTCTTCATCACTATCGTGTATTCTGTGTCTAGCAAAACGAAGCGTTTATGAAAGACACTCCTCAGTAAAGTTATTTCCAAATGGCTCGCTGGTTGTGTTCGTAAGAACGCTCGTATTGCTGCTAGGCTAAGCAATGGGTGTCCAGCGGGTTCGTAGCGCGTTGAACGAGCAGTTCAATTCCGCGGGCTGTCAGAAAATCCACAGGTTCTCCAGATTCACGGTGTTCGTGGCACTGAACCTAAGGGTTACGATGTCCATAGAACCGAGCGGAAGAGCTGAAAGCTCAAGTACTTTTGAATTGGGGGAATGCAATGGGTATCGTAAGAAAGAATGGTAAGTGGTTCGAATCCTGTGTTTGGTAATTTTTTTTTTTTTTTTTGGGTACCTCCAAAGACTTGTAAACTGTTTATTTATTGATCATAGTCGCTGCTTCTTCTGTGGTTATTTTATTTTTAAAACAAAAATCCTTATTCTCATCCCTATCATCAGAGGAATGTCTAGTCGCCCACTAGTACCATCTGTTATAATGAGAAGATGGTGATATGTTGAGAAAACCTAGAAAAGAAATGATCAAAGAATATCGAAGAATTATTCTTATTTGGCAATCTCTGGGTTTGCCCTTAATTTACTGTTGATCACAAACTGGGCAGTCAACTTTAGGTCTGTCAGGTGCCCGTCTGCCCAGCGTGTTTGTAGCGCGTTGGACTACGGGTGACTATCCCTCTGTGTGTGCGGGTTCAATTCCGCGGGATGACAGAAAAAGCCGCAGATTCCCAAGATTTACGGTGCTCGAGGCACCGAACCGAAGGTTTACGATGTCCATGGCACCGAGCTCAAGTGTTTCTGGATCGGGGAAAAAAAAAAAAAGGTATGTCAGGTTATTCGTCCACCACCTACTTTTCAGAAGGTCGTATTCTTTTTACAACCTCCTGAAAGACACTCAGTTTCTTAAGCGTTTTCTTTCCACTCCATTTCCTTAAACTTTGTCATTTCCTGCCTCATCTTCTAGCATCCATGCTCTCCCATAGCACTCTCTTCTCTCTCTAAACCAGTGTAATTGTTTTTTTAAAAAAAAGCTCTAATTGCACCAGGTATCCCCATATGTCTCCGCTCCTGCCAGCAGAAATAATCGAAACGTCCACAAACTCCGAAGTTTCATCAACAATCTTAACCCTTTCGCTGCTACATACTTTCTGAAGGCTGAGATAAAAATAGCTACTCTTTGTTTCTAGGTCACAAACGTGAATGTACGAATATAGCATTGACAGTAGCAATGTATAACGTTTTAACACGTCTTTAGCCCACAGAGGAGAGATAATAATAGACGTGTTAATGCGTCTTTAGAAGTAAATGGGTAAAACGTATATATACGTCCTTAGCAGCTAAATGGCTAGGGAACTCATGAAACTGTTGCAGATGTGATTCGGTCCAGATTCTAACTCAGAACCTTCAGAACAACGGACAAACGTCTTAATCACTTCGCCATATAGAACCACCTTTTAACGTTCCTTTTTCTGCTTCTTCTTGGAACGCTTCATATCGATCACTTGTTAACCACTCTTTGTGATTTGCATGTGATCTGAGCCTAAGAACGATTGTACGTTGTGCCAGTTTTGCATCTACAAGTAGGACAGCACATCTGATTTCTGCAGCGCTTTTTATTTACTAGCTCTTAGTGGACCAGGGCAAAGGCCATTATAGGGTAAAAACGCCACTTAGTGTGGCTCCTGGTCCACAAGGAGCTAGGGTAGCTTACTAGGCTCCTAATCAGTCGCCTCCTACGACATGCCTTGTAGGCCGCAGTGTTACTATTCTTTGCTCCCCTTCAGATTCAGACACACAAGACGTTTAATATGTTCAAAACATATTATATATTATTTTTACAAATTACAAATTTTTTTTAGTTTTCCTTATATTTATTTTTGCACAAAATAAAATTTCGACAACTGTTAGGTCATTCTGACATAATTTCCATTTTAACATCCTTGCTCATTCATTCCTGCAACCCTCTCTTGTTTCGAACACTCCTCTCTTTATCCCCTCAGTGTAAGCTGCCATTCATCCCTTCCTTACTCCCACGGCATGCCCTGCACATGTAAGGATACCTCGTTCAGAAAGAAGATTTGAGTTGGACAGCTAACATGAGTTTACTAAGTGGCTCCCATTTGCAGACCAATCTAAAACTCACTCATGACAAAAAAAAACATCCACGTGATAGCGTCTTTTACACAATTGAGCGAAAATTGGTTTTCAAATTCAACTTTTTTCCCCCAACAATTTTTCTTTAGAAGAAAATGTTACACATTCGTCAGACGACAAGATTATTCGTTTGTGAAGTTGTCCAGTTTCTTTCTTCCTCTTCTTCAATTTTTCTTATTTTTGCTCATTCCAATAGAGCTATTTTTAGATAACTATGGAAGGCTATTTTCCAACTCTCACAACCTGCTTTTAGTTGTAAATTAGATTCTTTAATTTACATTCAAATTTACATTTTTCCTGTCGCAAAATGTAAAAATCTCCTCGGCAGAAAATGTGGATAGACCGAGCAAAGACTGAGACGTCGAGGGGAGTTTAGTCTAAAGGCGAAAAACGAAATGAAAGATTCTTAAAATTATAAAAGAAACCTTCGTATTTTCTTTTTTATGATGAAAGAGAGAACAGGAAGGTCAAGAGAAGGAAACGAGTAATTTGTGGACGGAAGTTTTTGTTGTAATGAAGGTAAAAATTAATTAGAACTGACGTTGCTGCATTCATGACGAACACATGAATGATCAATTCTCTTCAGGATGATTTTGTTAAAAGTGTTAATGATATATACGCTTTCTCCGTAGCTCATGTTTCTTCTGTCAAGGAAATGAGTTTATTGAGTAAGATTCCTGCGTAAAACATTTGAAGTGGGTTGAATTTGATTACAAACTACAAAAAAATGTTTTTAGTTTACGTAATATGCAATGATGTGTAGATGCATAGACTACAGTGGCACATGTGATTAACACATTAATTCTGAAATTCCGCAGCATGTGCAAGCATGTTTGTTCCGTTTGATCACATGCCGCAAACAGCGTTATAATTTATTTAATTGTCAATTGAGCTCTAAATTCACATTAAATTCACATCATTACCAATTCTTAATGTATTCTTTCACATTCTGTTAGCTTGGGATAAAAGTACATTAATTTCATCTTCGAAATTGCAAATGTATTTATTTATCTACACATATAATTCAAGAAATTCCGTTTATTTTTTTTTAATGATTCCTGAATTTTGCATAAACATTCGGAATGGAAACAAAAAAGCTGAAGAAAATGTAATTTCTGTTGTAGTTTATTTGTCAATATAGTAGTTAATGAATGCGTCTGTGGCTTAGCGATAGAGCGCTAGATTACAACCCAAGAGCACCTGGTTCAACACCTAACGGGTAGTTTTGAAGCAAATATGTTTTCATGGATTGGACGGTAAAATCGACCTCACCTTTTAGAAAACAATGACAAACTACGAAACGTATAAGTGGTGCTTATATAAGCAACGGTTCGTTTACTGTGGTTGATGGTGACGCCCTGTGGGAGGGTAAAGCTCAATTTTTATTTTAGTTAATAAAGTAAGAAAATGGTGAACACGACGATGGGGGAGGCGAGAGAACTAGCTAGAGATTAATAGTATTTCAGGCTTAATGTGATAAGAGATGTAATAGAGATGATATATGAAAAGAAGAAAAACATAAATGTATAACATGTTCAGAAATGTTTTTTTTTATTACCATCATCATTAATTTCCTTAAAGCCGAAGGATTGACTTTATTGCACCGGGTTTTACCCGATATGGCTTGATCTCTCTCCGCAGAATTGGCACGCCACCTGCCGAGAGTATTTCACAAAGCACGAGCTCTGTAGCTCCAGCAATAATCCTAGGGTCTCTTGAAAAACTGCACTCGTGAACAGAACTGAACATTAAATTCCTTGTTCTGAGCAAAACGTTGCTAACTTAACAATCCTTCGGAATTTTCTCTCTCGCATAAACCAGCCATCCCACAGTTATTGTCAACATTCTCACCAGATTCATCATAAATCCATCTTCTCCGTGTTTCTCCTCTGTGCTAGGATTCCCTCTTCCGTAATAGTCCTCTCCAACGCCTCGGGTCTGTTTATATGAACAAAATACTTCAATTTTCCTATTCTCTTTTGTATCATCAGTCAGTTTTCTTAGATTCGGGGTTATTTATTGGCGAGAAACGTAAAAACAAAGTACTTCAGTTTTACAAAATTCAAAAAAAAAAAACCAACGATACATAGCTTCGCTTCAATCAAAAGCACTTTATCGAGCAAGGGATATAACAGAAGTGAATTTCTTATGTTATATCCCTTTTTCCAGTTTTTAAGGTTCTTTCCAGAGACTTCTAGGATTGTTGCTGGTGCTACAGAGTTTGTGCTTTGTGCAATACTCTCGGTAGGTGGCGTGCCATTTCTGAGAAAAGGGACGGAGCCATATTTGGTAAAAGCACTTTATCGAGCAAGGGATATAACAGAAGTGAATTTCTTCAATTCTTACACGACACAAAACATATAAAAGGAACCCTTTCATACCTCGTGGTATATAGGTCAATACAGTGTTAGGCCTGTATTTTTCATTGACCGTCGGCACACGATGGGTGATGTGGTCAGCATCACGTCGGCCGCCTTTACTTTCCCAGAGCATGTCTGGTACCCAGTTGAGGCTGGGTCGACCTGAGAGCCGTCGTGGTCGGGAAAAATTCCACACGCATTGCGGGAGCTGAACCCAGACCACCAGCCTTTTGAAGCGAGTTCACTAACAACTACACTACAGCGGCTCTCGCACAAAACATATAGAATGAGACAATACATTTATAACCTTCGTTATTGATATATCTATTTGTTCTTTTGTCTGTCCTTGGTATACGGTGAACTCTTCTGTAACACATATTCAAAAGTACGTATATGTTTTCCCACTACCTTGTTAAATGTTTCTAGTATACATGTGAGATTATTATACATCGATATTCTTATGTTTTGAACGTTTTGTGAGCAGAAAATTCCTCTAATAGGGGCATAAGCAGTATTTTGTTCCTAATATATGGCATTTTATATCTTTCCAGACGGTCAATTTGAAGTGCTTTACTGTGACTACTTCTAAGTGTGCGCTTGTCTCTCTTGTCTTTCAGTTTATCCCTTGCCCGAGTGGTTACCGGGGCCCAAATTTGGGGTGTAAAGAATAGAACCACTGTTACCTGCCATGCATGTCGTAAGAGGCGACTTAGGAGGTTTGGCTGAAATCGGATGCATGTGTCCTAAACGTGTAGAAGTCTATGCGCTTAGGGGCCTACCAAACTAACATGCTACGTATAAACGTTCTTGGTAAAGATCAAACATATCATAAAGAGTTATTAAAATTGGTCGTAAAGAACGAACACAAAGAAGAAGAATCTTATCCCTAAGTCTTTTTTTTGTTTGTTGAAAAAATTAATGCATCTTTCACCATCGAAAGCAACATAGACCAACTTGGGAGGAATTATAAACCACAACTGTTTCTTTTCGTGTTGTGTCAAAACCGATAGCAAGGATGAAGTTGTCCTCTATATTTATCCCTAGCCTAGGCAGCTGATATGAGAAATGTGACTTGCCCATTTTCATAAACCCCCTCTCTAGCCTATTGTTTCAACCCAAGAAAACACAGACCATACGTTTGCAATCAAACAGGGTTTGCAAGGTATGCCAGAAGATGCAATGAAATACACATATAACGATCAACTTCCTTAGGGTGCCTCCTCCGGATTTGTAATTAAAGCTACTCCTCTAGCATTCTCTCTCTCTCTCTCTCTCGCGTGATCGTTCTTAGGCCGCCTTTATAATTCTATTGTAATATATAAGCAGTCAAACATCAAGAACGGATGTACGTGCACAGCCTTCAGTACCTATTGAAGCTCAGGTGCTTATCCTTCGGTGGTGTGTTCGATTTCAACCAGCGTTTACTGGGTTCGCTCTCCCATAGCCTTTTGCTGCCCCAGCCAAAACCCATAAGGCAGCAGGTTGCTATTTTCTTTCAGGGCAGCGACCCGTAGACGACCTGCCCTCCCGAACTGATGAGCGTCATCTGCCCAGCCTCTAGCCTTCTCCATAACTGTGCTGACGCACAAGGTACTTTCTATCATGACTACTCTCCTAGCAAATAGCTCTCCCATGCCCTCCCCCCTCCACAAGGCAGTGGGTTTAACAGTTGCAGATGTTACCGTCTATTGCATAGGTTCCCAAACGTTTTAGACCCACCGCCCACTTTGCACAACATAAACTTTGTAACGCCCCTTCCACATTATAACAGTTTGCCAACGCCCCCTCCCACATATATATACATGCTCTATTTTCTATTTGACGTAGAAAATTGATATATATATTTCTGTCATACATGGTCAATTTTCAAATGATTTTATACATGAAATAGAAAATCGATGAAAAAAGGGATAGTGTAAGATGGGCATAAGATGAATTAAAATGCAGAATTCAAATTCTAAATGATTATTCAATCATAAAATCAAGAAAACAATTTATTTTTAAATATTTATTATTAATTTCTTCTTTAAGGAGCCACCGACCCCTAATCGCCTGAACACCTCCCAAATTCTTCTGAACCCACTATCGCCCTCCTAGAACGCTTCAGCGCCCACTGGGGGGCGGTACCGCCCATTTTGGGAAAAGCTGGTCTGTTGTCATACGGTAGCAGATAACACTTCTAATCTGACCAAGGCAGAGGGTTTAACAGTTGCAGATGGTACTGTCTACTGTCATACGGTAGCAGATGAAACATCTGATCTGACCAAGGCAGTTGGTTTAACAGTTGCAGATGGTACTGTCTACTGTCATACGGTAGCAGATGAAACATCTGATCTGACCAAGGCAGTGTGTTTAACAGTTGCAGGTGGTACTGTCTACTGTCATACGGTAGCAGATGAAACATCTGATCTGAACAAGGCAGTGGGTTTAACAGTTGCAGATGGTACTATCTACTTTCATACGGTAGCAGATGAAACATCTGATCTGACCAAGGCAGTGTGTTTAACAGTTGCAGATGGTACTGTCTACTGTCATACGGTAGCGGATGAAACATCTGATCTTTGGGTTTAACAGTTACAGATGGTACTGTCTACTGTCATACGGTAGCAGATGAAATATCTGATCTGACCAAGGCAGTGGGTTTAACAGTTGCAGATGGTACTGTCTACTGTCATACGGTAGCGGATGAAACATCTGATCTTTGGGTTTAACCGTTACAGATGGTACTGTCTATTGTCATACGGTAGCAGATGAAACATCTGATCTTTGGGCTTAACAGATGCAGATGGTACCATCTACTGTCATACGGTAGCAGATGAAACATCTGATCTTAGGGCTTAACAGTTGCAAATGGTACCATCTACTGTCATACGGTAGCAGATGAAACATCTAATATGACAAGCGATTCTAATATAAATATATATAAATTACCTCCTGACACAAGGGATATTAATAACACAAAGAACAAATGCTCACTCGTGGAGTTTTCTTACTTTAGCAGACAGTGATTGAGAATATTTCCGGCCATGAAGTTCCTAACTTAAGAAGGATATCAGAAATTTTAGACAGACCAGATGTGGATGTTTCCCCTGCTGTTTTTGTCATGTTTTATTAATTTTAAATAGCGTTATGGCTGTTAGTTAGTTAGTAAATTTATTCCTTTCGAGCCAAAGGCGGCACATAGGGCAGAGGTTTTAGATCTCCATGTGATACGGTTCTTTGCTAGCAGTTGCAGATCTTGTATGGTTTTACATCCCAATAGTTTACTTTCTTGTTGGATGGTTCTTCGAAGAGTGGTCTTTAGTCTTCCACGTTTTCTTTTCCCAACTAGTGACCACATAAGACTTGTCGATTTAGTCTCTTTTCGTCTGCTCTAAGAACATGACCTAAATATTTCCACCTTCGTTTCCTTATAATATTTGATACGGGTTGTTGGTGTGTTCTATCTCTCACTGTGTTGTTAGAAACGAAATCACTCCATTTTACTTTTAATAATTTTCGTAGACATTTATTCTCAAAGCTGTCCAGTTTCTTATCAATTTTCTTTGTTGATTTCTAACTTTCACAACCGTAGGTCAGTACAGGAATCACACAGGACCTAAACAATTTAACTTGTGTGCATATACTAAGGTCTTGAGATTGCCAGATATTCGTTAATTTAGTGAAGGCACTAGCTGCTACAGCAATACGAGAGTTTATTTCTTTCATCGTGTCTCCGTTGTTTGACACTTTACTACCCAAATATGTAAAATGTTCAACTTTCTCCAGTGTTTGGCCATTTATTACGATGTTGTCTGTCGAGTTTGTGAGGTCCATAATTTTGGTCTTGGCAGAATTAATCTGGAGACCAACCTGTTCTGCAAGTGTGCAAAGATTGCTCGTTAGTTTGTGGGTTGCTTGTGTGGTTGAATTCAATATGGCCACGTCATCGGCAAAGTCAAGATCAAATAGTCTGCTGTTATTAAGCCATTTGATGCCTAGTTGATCATCTTGGGTGCATTTGCGCATGATCCAGTCTATAGCTATCCCAAAAGCATAGGTGACATCACGCAGCCCTGCTTCACACCCGAAATGACTGCGAATCAGTCTGAGTTTCCTGCATCTGTTCTTACACAGCAGGATGCTTCAGAATAGAAGGCTTTTATAATATTTATGTACTTTTCCTGGAAGCCTATGGCTGTTACCTGCTTGCTAAAACAGGAATTTCCAGACATAAGATACTGATATTGATGTATGAATCATATCATGTATCGTCAGTGGCGGCTCGTGCTCATTTTTATTCGTGGGGCCAGACACAAATTTTCGGGAAAATCATGGTTTTGGGTTAGGTTATATTTTAATTTATAAAATAATAAATACACATTACATGTTATTTTTAGTGGGGCCCGACCGCACTAGCCCTTAATGACGAGCCGCCTCTGTGTATCGTTGCGATGAGGAAGGGATTGAGGGCATGTAGATAAGAGGTAAAGAAGGAAAGGGGTATACAATAACAAAACTTCTTAGAAGAATACTTGGGTAAATATGAGAAGGTAAGATGAAGAATATCAGACTTCAAGAACAAACTTGTCTGGAAGATATAAGAAAAGAGATGCAAAGGAAAAATAATGAATTGAACATAATCTCAAGAAAAGAAATAAAAGGAGGCTAAAATATGCAATGCAGTGGACACAATGGGGTCTATGTGGCTAAGTGGTTAAGCCCTTTGCCTTGTGAGTCGAAGATCTATGTGGCTAAGTGGTTAAGCCCTTTGCCTTGTGAGTCGAAGATCTATGTGGCTAAGTGGTTAAGCCCTTTGCCTTGTGAGTCGAAGATCTATGTGGCTAAGTGGTTAAGCCCTTTGCCTTGTGAGTCAAAGGTCGTGTGTTCGAATCCGGACCGCACAGTTCTGTTCACGAGTGCAGTTTTTTCCAGAGACCCTAGGATTGTTGCTGGAGCTACGGAGTTCGTGCTTTGTGCAATACTCTCGGCAGGTTGCGTGCCATTTCTGCGGAAAGGGACCGAGCCATATGGGGTAAAATCCGGTGCAATGAAGTCAATCCTTTGACTTAAAAACCCTTTAAAACAAAAAGGTAAAGCAAAACCAAGGTAGGTCTTGGAAAACCAGGTAGGTCTTGGAAAACCAGGTAGGTCTTGGAAAACCAGGTAGGTCTTGGAAAACCAGGTAGGTCTTGGAAAACCAGGTAGGTCTTGGAAAACCAGGTAGGTCTTGGAAAACCAGGTAGGTCTTGGAAAACCAGGTAGGTCTTGGAAAACCAGGTAGGTCTTGGAAAAACGCCAAGCCGTTCTTTTGAAACAAAACTTCAAAACACTGCTTAAGATCTGATACTCCTAGCATTCTGCGTAGCAGCTCGTCTCTCGCGTCAAAGATAACAGGTACGTTCTCTTGTGGAGCCAACGGGATATTTTTCCAGAGATCCCTGATCTCAGAGTAAGTGAGATCGAGTTCCTAGTCCTATCGGAGACCGACGATAACACGTAGGTAAATCTTATCAATTTGAGCACGTAAAAGAACCCCTGGCAGTTCAAAATCGAGAAGAACAGGCTGGAAAGCCGCTGCCCGGGCAAAGCTCATTAGAACACGATTAAACATAAAATTCCTACAAAATATTTCACCACCTCCAAATTACATCGAGGACACTCGCGGTGCTACGAAATGCGTGCACTGTAGCTGAGATCTTCCTTGTAAGAAAGAGATCAGAGCACACATGGTTACTCGCCGAAGTGCAATGATGATGGTCCTATTAATCAATGCTTAAGACTAAGATTGAGGTATGATGATGAAGAAGATGATGATGATAATGATGATGTAAGCACGAGAAAGAAAGAATAATACCTGGTTCCAAATTTAGTATATCACATCAATCATTATTCTGTATGCCTTGCGAAATCGGGTGAGGAAAACTCAGTGAATAGATCAACCAGGAACTAAGTTACCTGAAGTTGCAGAATGAGAGGCAGTGGCGGCACGTCATTAAAGGCCACTAGGGCCCTGCCCACCAAACATAATGTGTAACATGTATTTATTATTTATAAATTAAAACATAACCACAAACCATGATTTTTCCGAAAATGTGTGTCTGGCCCGACCAACAAAAATGATTACTAGTCGCCACTGATGAGAGGTGTTCTCTCTCATCGGTGCTACCAGCAAGCTACAGGAACAATCGGTATGCATTACCCTTCGACATCTGGTGTGGGAGACTGAGCACCTATTGGTCGGTCTAGCGAAATGTGATATGGCGTCAGTTCGGTAACCTTTAACCTATAACTTTCTCTTTCACTTTCTCTCTTTCACTTTCTCTCTTTCACTTTCCCTCTTTCACTTTCCCTCTTTCACTTTCTCTCTTTCACTTTCTCTCTTTCACTTTCCCTCTTTCACTTTCTCTCTTTCACTTTCTCTCTTCTTTCACTTTCTCTCTTTCACTTTCTCTCTTAATCCCTCTCTCTCTCTTTCTCTGTCCTTCTCCTTGTCTATTGTCTATTCCCAGGTGGAAGATGTAGTTGGCTGTCCACTCTTGCCGTTAAACGTAGGGATGGAAGCTTTAATTTGCGTTCTATGGTCAGATGAGTCGCCCTTGTGTTATTTTCGTATTTATGTAGTAAAGGAACCCTTTCATACCTCGTGGTATATAGGTCATACAGTGTTAGGCCTGTATTTTTCATTGACCGTCGGCACACGATGGGTGATGTGGTCAGCATCTCGCCGGCCGCCTTTACTTTCCCAGAGCATGTCTGGTACCCAGTTGAGGCTGGGTCGACCTGAGAGCCGTCGCGGTCGGGAAAAATTTCAAGCACATTGCGGGAGCTGAACCCAGACCACCAGCCTTGCGAAGCGAGTTCACTAACAACTACGCTACAGCGGCTCTCTATTTATGTAGTGTGGTCTTGATATTATATGTCCATCTTTTTCTTGGTCTTCCCTTAGCTCTAGTACCTGATCTCTTTTTATTTTATGCTGTTATTGGTCGTTGGTTGTATTCCATTCTCATTAAATGTCCAAACTACTGCATTTGTGGTCTTTCGATGTATTCGTTGCATGAAGTTATGCCCACTCTGCTTCTGATGTCCTCATTTCGTAGTCTGTCTTTCCTGGTGACTCCCATCGTCTTCCTCAAACATTTCATCTCACACGTGGTGAGCTTTCTGTGATGTGTTGTTGTATTATCGTTGCCCTCTCATAAAACTATATATCTGGTGTAAAATCCTTGTACCGTAGTTTGATTGATTGATTGACTGATTGATTAATTGATGGTTTAATTGAATGATTGACTGATGGAATAATTTATTGATTGACTGATTGATTGATTGATTGACTGATTGATTAATTGATGGTTTAATTGAATGATTGACTGATGGAATAATTTATTGATTGACTGATTGATTGATTGACTGATTGATTAATTGATGGTTTGATTGAATGATTGACTGATGGAATAATTTATTGATTGACTGATTTATTGATTGACTGATTGATTGACTGATTGAATGATTGATTGACTGATTGAATGATTGATTGAATGATTGAATGATTGGTTGACTGATTGAATGATTGAATGACTGATTGATTGATTGGTTGATTGACTGACTGGTTGATTTATTAAATGGTTGATTGATTGATTGAATGAATGATTGATTGATTGGTTGAGTGATTGATTGATTGATTGATTTAATGATTGATTGATTGATTGATAATACCATCATCATTGCACTTCAGTGAGTAACTATATGTGCTCTTATCTCTTTCCTACACGAGAAATTCTCATCGGCAGTGAACGAGCTTCGTTGCACCGGCGAGGATCCCGATGCAATTTAGAAAATGGTGAAAATATTTTGTAGAAATTTAATTTTAAAAATCTTTGTAATTATTCTTTTTTTCTTTGACAGCGACTTTCCAGACTGTTCTTCTCGATTTTAAAAACTGCCAAGATTTCTTTTACATCCTAAGCTTGAACAGGGGATCTACATTTTATCGTCCATCTCTTATAGAACTATCAATTCGACCTCACCTACAATGAGATCAGATAATCTTCAGAAAATATCCACGAGGGTGCGAACCGAGTACATTTGATACAAGAGGCGAGCCCCTAACCTCTACTACGCATAGACCTCCTTCCGTAACATATATATATATACCACCAGCAATCATGATTACCAATATTTATATATATATATATATATATATACCACATGCAATCATGATTACCAATATTTATATATATATATATATAACTCCAGCAATCATGATTACCAATATTTATATATATATATATAACACCAGCAATCATGATTACCGATATTTATATATATATATATATATATAACACAGCAATCATGATTACCAATATATATATATATATATATATATATATATATATATATATAACACCAGCAATCATGATTACCAATATTTATATATATATATAACACCAGCAATCAAGATTACCAATATTTATCTCTCTCTCTATATATATATTTATATATATCTAATACACCAGCAATCATGATTACCAATATTTATATATATATATATATAACACCAGCAATCATGATTACCAATATTTATATATATATATATATAACACCAGCAATCATGATTACCAATATTTATTCAGAAAATGTCAACGCGACCAAAAATTAAAAAAATTATATTTTCCTTGTTATTTCTTCATCTATTACAAATCGTTTTCTCATATCAAACCAGAAAGCTAAAGAAAAATGCAAAAAAATACCTCATCAGATTCGTATCAGAAATTCCGTAATATTTTGATGACCCGCACCTCTGCACTCTCCGAAATGAGCCGATTTATTGGCATTCTACGCATATGCCATGAACCGAAATTGAACTTTCTGTAAATGGGAGCTGAAAAATCGCTTGAATATTCTGAGAATAAATAAACATGATCCGAATGCATGATACCAAGCAATGTCCATGATGTTTAGAGTAATCTTCAGCGTTTTTTGGTTGTTTTTCGTATTCCATTTCCAGAGAACGAGATTTTCACATGTCTTAATCTATGTAATTTTGTGCCATCACAGCTTTTCCTGAACATCATGGTTGGAAAAAAAACTGACGACAAAACTTATTAGAATGAATGTTTCCGCGCCCAGTGAACCTTCAAATAGTATATAGATAGATTCAGTGGCGGATCGTAGTTATTTTTCTTGGTGGGGCCAGACACAAATTTTCGGAGTATTTACTATTATTTGTCTATTCCAGGAAGTTTCCCTCCTTTCGATTATTGGTGGGGCCAGGTCCACTGTCCCTTAATAACGAGCCGCCCCTGGATAGATTATAGGGAAAGGTTCGAGGGGTACCTATGGTGTATATGTTAGGTGCTCGTCTCTCGTGCCATTTTTTTTTTCCGATCCAGAAGCACTTGAGCTGAAAGCTCTTCGGCTCAGTGTCATGGACATCGTAACCCTTCGGCTCGGTGCCACAAACACCGTAAATCTGGGGAACCTGTAGCTTTTCTGCCAGTCCGCGGAGTTGAACCCGCACATACAGAGGACTTGTCACCCGTAGTCAACACGCTACGAACACGCTGGGCACGCGAGCGCTCTCGTGCCATAAGTACCAGGTTGGCTCCTATAGTTCATAGTTCATAAGTACGGTTCCATCTTCACTGCAACGGGTCACCCCATAATTACTCCGTTCCTGTGCCAAAGAAAATCACACGAAATGCTAACAACTGGGAATTGTTTCCTGTGTGAACTAATTCCAAAATGAAACAGCCGCGTACCACCACAAAAAGCAACCTGCTCCGTATAAAATGCATATGGCCGTCGTTAATATAGCAACACAGAGTTGTTCATCACTTGAATTACAATTCTTGTCGAAGGGAACATCAACCACGACAAAATCCAGCTTTCTCCACCCGCAATATAACTGCATACGGCAGATTGAGCTTGTTCGTCATAACCGCTGTCCGCCATTTTCTGAATACACACTAACACAACAAACGCACGGTTGACACAGCAAAAGCATTCCATGTAACATTCATAGCTAACAGCGTTGCTCAAGCACTAACTCAGTAGCTCGGCAAACGAAACCGGAAAATACTAGACTAAACATGTCGAAAATGCGCTAGCAAAGTCGTGTTCAGAATCAAACTGTTCTGACTCTGAAGGTTCGCTCCCAAATGGAGTCATCTGAATATATTTATAGAGATCCCTGATTTCAGTGTAGGTGAGATCGAGTTCTTAGTCCTATCGGAGATGGACGATAAAACGTTGGTATCGTATTCATTTTGAGCACGTAAAAGAACCCATCATCATCAGGTGCCCTGCCGGCTGGCGTAGGCGATCATGGAATTCTTGCCAGCTCAAAATCGAGAAGAGCCGGTTGGAAAGCCGCTGCCCGGACAAAATTCCTTAGAAAAGATTAAAAATAATAGTTCCTACAACAGTATCTTCACCATCGTCAAGATTACACAGGTGCTACGGAGTTCGTGAAAAGAGGAGAAGAGGTAGATCACGAAGAAGATGGATTCAATATGTAACTGATGGTTTGAACACGACGGCTACAGAGACGGGACATCTGGCCTATGAGAAAGATAAATTCCGAAGGACTTTTTTTCTCGGTGACAAAATTCTTCTCAGAACAAGCTACTAGATATTGATGATGAACAAATATAATATGTTATTCAAAATGAAACGAAAAATAAACGGTTTGAATTTCAAAACCAACTATTTTTCACGATATATTAATTTTTGCATCAAACATTACTGAAAACTACTTGAACATAATGATTGGCAGATGAAGGCAGGGCTGATTACATCCTTTAAGGATGCCAGATCACTTCCTCCCATTAGCACAATTACGATGAGTACTGAGAAGATAATGTGATGGAAGAAAACCACCAAAAAAAAAGGAGAGACATTTTGGATATTTTTTATTTAAGTAAACTTCAGTCGGGTTTAGTTTCCGACGGTAGAGAGAGTTATACTGGGGATTTTTTGTTTCTTTTCTCTTTCTCTTCTTGTGTACATTTTCAGATGTCGATTCAGTATTTGTAAAGAAAGTTGGGGTTAATTAGTTAGTCATTACAAGTAAAGTATTTTGGGCACATAAAAGACATGACATCATGATAAAACATTTACTAGAGGGGAAAGTTGAGGGGGAAGAGCAAGAGGAAGACCGAGAGATAAGTGGGAGGAAACTTTAAGAAATGGACAGGTTAGAGTCTGGCAGTGTGCAACTCCAAGGCGAAAGACAGAGGATGCTGGAGATTCATTGCAGCCAACCTTCGATGTGGAGACGGCACCTGATGATGATGATGAATCTATGTTAGCAAGCCACATACGTGCGCAACTATCTAATGCAGTCGTGGAATGATGACGCCAGTGTAGAATCTTCTTCTTCTTCTGTGCGTTCGTTCTTTACGACCAATTTTAATCACTATTTGTGATATGTTTGATCTTTGCCAAGAACGTGTATACGTTGCACATTGGTTTGGTTAGCCCCTAGACGCATAGACTTCTACACGTTTAGGACACGTGCATCGGATTTCAGTCAAACCTCCTTAGTCACCTCTTACAACATGCGTGGCAGGTAACAGTGGTTCTGTTCTTTACACCCGGTAACCACTCGGGCGGCCATTGTAGAATATGTCCCATTGGTATAAGCTAGATTGTTGGTTAATTACTCACTCACTGTCAGTCATTTCGTCGGTCGGTCGGTTAGCCAGTCGGTCAGTCATCCAGTCAGTCAGTCAGAAGATCAGACAGCAAATGAGTTATTTAGTTAGTCATTTAATTAGTCAGTCAGTCAGTGCTTGAATTACATAGAGAAAGAATGAATGGAGTGGTTTGGCCACTTAATAAGAATGCATCCAAACTCCGCAGTATACAGAGTCTTCTATAACAGAACATCGGGAAAGAAGGCAAGAGGAAGACCACGGAAAAGATGGCTAGATGGCGGAGTAGAATCCTGTGAAAGAGCAAAAATAACAAACACACAAGCCACCAGAACAGCGCAAGACAAAAACAGAAAACCACGACACAGGGCAACAACCCGGTAGCAGTGTGACGACAAAAGAAGAAGAAGTCAGTCAGTCAGTCGCTTGATCAGTCAGTCAGTCGTCTAGCTGGCTAATTGGTTTGTTAGCAGCAAGTTGGTTAGCTGG
>CM036768.1:12134675-12157175 GCA_020796225.1 Arion vulgaris
TGATGAAACTGTCGACCTGTCGATAATTTTGTGCATATATATATATATATACACATTACCTTGAGAAGATGGAGATATGTTGGACATATCTTGAGAAGAAATGATCAAAGAATACCAAAGTAGGCATTGAAGTGGGATGCAAAGGGTTCAAGAAAGAGAGGACGATCTAAGGAGACCCTGAAACGAAATTTGCTGAGAGAGGCAAAAATATAGGTCTCAGTTTGAGCGAGTTGCCCAGGATAGAGCAGTATGGAGAAATTGCTTTCAGGCCATATGTGACGTATAACGGCACGAGAGGAGTTATTATTATTATTATTCTTATATATATATTCAGTGGCGGCTCGTCATTAAGGGCCAGTGGGGCCGAGCCCCACCAAAAATATGGTGTAACGCGTATTTAATATTTTATACATTAAAATATAACCTAACTGAAACCATGATTTTTCCGAAAATTTCCGTCAGGCCCCACCAAAAAAAATGATCAGAAGCCGCCACTGTATATATATCTCTTGTCATATTCAACATCCTTCGGGTTTATTATGGTTTTTATTTTTATTTCCCTTATTTGAAAAACAAAAACACGAATCTCACAGTCATCCACTCAAAATTTCTTAATTGCAACACGTGATCAGAAAAGGGCGGTGCTGGTCAAGTGGTTGGTTGTTATTCGCTGTCACATCATTTTCCTGGTCACATAAAATATACCAGAGTGACATTCTGACGTAACTTCATCCAACTTGTCCATTTTCATTGATCAGGTCACTTTGTAAGTTACGGCCTTTTAAGACTGAGAAAGTTTAGTTTATGTTGTTAAGTAGAATAGCCTTTTTCTTGATTAGAAAACGCACGTCATAATACGTCATAGCAGTGGCGGCCCGTGATAATATTTGTTGGTAGGGCCAGAAAAAAATTTGTTCGGTAAAATAATAGTTTTGTGTTCGGTTATATTTTAGTATTTACTACTCGTATTATTTATCTATTCCAGAAAGTCGTTCCACCCCCCACCTCCCACCCTCTCCCACCCTTTACTAGAACATACATTACCATTCACAGATGTATATTAATGGAATGGGAGATTACCGTAAACAATTTTATGATGGTTAGTTAATTATTTCTATTATTCTTTATTATTTTTATATTTCATTCGGTATTTACGCACCCGGACTACATATTAGAGCAATAACACCGTTTAACTATGCACTGGCTTGGCTGTTTACGAATTTTACGAACTTACGCTGATGACCCAGTTATTTGACAACATCACGCAGATGTGGAGCATCTTTTTAAAAGAGACAGGAGTGAGCTGAAAAACAAGAGAGACAGGCGAAAACTCAGAAGTTGTCAAACTAAAACAATTGCTGAAATGACCGTCTGTAAAGACAAAATAGGCTATATATGGTAGTAATAACAATAGTAATTGTAATCTCAACAATAGTAGTAGTAGCAACGGTAGTAGTAGTAGTAGTAGTAGTAACAATAGTAGTAGTAGCAACAATAGTATTAGCAGCAACGGTAGTAGTAGTAGTAGTAGTAGCAACAATAGTAGTAGTAGCAACAACAGTAGTAGTAGCAACAATAGCAGTATTGGCAACAATAGCAGTAGTAGCAACAATAGTAGTAGTAGTAGTAGTAGTAGGAGTAGTCTAGCGGCAGCGGCAGCGGTAGCAGTAGCGGTAGCAGTAGCGGTAGCAGTAGCAATAAATGAACTAAATCATGGAAATAAATAGGATGAATGTAGGCTCATATTTATCATGTCTACACCATGGTACGTCAGATTAAGTTCATTTAAGATTCATTGTGTGTTTTTGTATGTTCCCTGAAAAAGACTTATAGTCGATACGTTGGATTTTTAAAAGTTTTCTTATTTTATTATTCATTTTTACTTGCTTATGTGATACCAAGTGTCTCTGTCCTTAAACGCCAATTTATTACATATCACCACAGTCTCCCTCGGTTTTCTATAGATCTGATCTTATACGCTCTGACCAGATCAGATTTGTAGGTTTCCGCAAATCTTACTAGCAATAAACACGTTAGAAAACTCGACATTAATAATAACACCCGTATTTGTAGCTGTTACGGGTATTAAAATCATCTTCTATTTCTCCATCTTTATTCCCGACAGTTCTGTGACTTATTTATAGTATAACTAGAGTGACTGTACTTATTTTATTGACACGGTTCGTTGTGTCTATGAGTGACCTTTGTTCCATAGACAAGTAATCTAGAATCTCTACAGACAAGTATTAAATAGATTCATACTTATAAGGTATTATTGGCAAGAAATTATGGGACATTTACGTCCCTGGAAACATAGATTTACGAGCTGTCTGATTGGATGAAATTAAGAGCGGTCGTTCTGTTAGACAGACCGGAGCCTGGAATGCAGAAATTTAAAAGTTATAAATGAAATTGTGCAGTATAAAAGTCAAGAGGAGTTGGTAGGTAGGGTAGATGTATTGGTTTGTATTCCTAGTAGGCGGATAAATCTAAATATTGTATGAGAGATAGTGAGGACAAGAGAAAAGTAGTCTATCGATTGTATGCGTGTGTGGAGGGAGGGTGCGGAAGGAAGGAGGGCGGGGGGGGGTGTCTTGGAGTATTTGGTGCAAGCAATGTCAAGACGATCACGTCTGAGTAAGGCCAGAACCGCTTTTGCCAGAATGAAACCAGTATGGAAGTCCAAAATCTACAATAGGACCACAAAGCTTAAACTCTATAAAAGCATTGTTTTGCCAGTTTTGCTCTACGGATCGGAGTGTTGGAGGATGACCAAAGGAGATACTAGCAGGCTGTCAGTTTTCCACCACTCTTGTCTTCGCAGAATCTTGGGAATCTTTTGGCCAGTAAAAATATCCAATAACCAACTACTCCAAGACACAAGACAAGAGGCAATGAATGACATACTCAAAAAGAGAAGATGGAAATGACTCGGACATGTTATGAGAATGAGACAAGAAATGCCTGCAAGGGTAGCCCTCACTTGGACACCAGAAGTAAAGAGAAAGAAAGGCAGACCACGGACAACATGGAGGCGCATGATGGAAGAGGAACTGGACACCGCATCTCTGACGTGGGGCTCTGCGCTGAAGGTTGCACGGGACAGGAGAGCATGGAAAGTCCTTTCTGAAGCCCCATGTGTCACTAGACATGACGGGATTAAGTAAGCAAGCAATGTCAAGACGTAGGGTGGTAGGGTCTCTACAACAAAATGGTTTAGGGCGTTTGTAATTCTTCTTCTTTTTCCAACGCTTCTTATCGACTACTTGTTAAACCCCTCTTTGTGATCTGTATGTGATCCGAGCCTAGGAACGAGTATACGTTGTGTCAGTTATTCGCTTACAAGTAGACTAGCACATACGATTTATGCGATGCTTTTTTATTTACTAGGGTAGCTTCCCTATGCGGCCTAGGGGATAGTGACTCGGTCTATTAACCCCGACGTTCTGAGTTCGAATCACGCTGCGAACAGTTTGGTGGTAAATTATTTCGCGTGGATTTTTACATAAGGACGATGGCACCACTCGTTCAGAAAGTAATGGCAAACTACTGAACGTAATAATGCCTAGAAAAATCACAAACAGCGTTAAAAGTTGGGGTTGATTCGCAAAGTCCTGTAAAGGATATGCAATTAACTTTTGAAGCTTCCTTATGGCCCTACCACAGTCTCCTCTTACGACGTGACGGGCATGTAGGTTGTAGTGATACTATTTTTATCCTTGCGTGCCCTGGTAATACACAGACGGCTTTTCTTTCTGAATTTTGTTCGTTTGAGTTTTGATCAGACGACTTTTCATGAGTTCCATGGTGGTGCTATGGAGTATATGCTCTGTGCAGCATTGTTTATCATTTGTCATTTCTACCGGACCAAGTCACATGTGACGACTTTTCATGAGTTCCATGTTGGTGCTATGGAGTATATGCTCTGTGCAGCATTGTTTATCATTTGTCATTTCTACCGGACCAAGTCACATGTGACGACTTTTCATGAGTTCCATGTTGGTGCTATGGAGTATATGCTCTGTGCAGCATTGTTTATCATTTGTCATTTCTACCGGACCAAGTCACATGTGACGACTTTTCATGAGTTCCATGTTGGTGCTATGGAGTATATGCTCTGTGCAGCATTGTTTATCATTTGTCATTTCTACCGGACCAAGTCACATGTGACGACTTTTCATGAGTTCCATGTTGGTGCTATGGAGTATATGCTCTGTGCAGCATTGTTTATCATTTGTCATTTCTACCGGACCAAGTCACATGTGACGACTTTTCATGAGTTCCATGTTGGTGCTATGGAGTATATGCTCTGTGCAGCATTGTTTATCATTTGTCATTTCTACCGGACCAAGTCACATGTGACGACTTTTCATGAGTTCCATGTTGGTGCTATGGAGTATATGCTCTGTGCAGCATTGTTTATCATTTGTCATTTCTACCGGACCAAGTCACATGTGACGACTTTTCATGAGTTCCATGTTGGTGCTATGGAGTATATGCTCTGTGCAGCATTGTTTATCATTTGTCATTTCTACCGGACCAAGTCACATGTGACGACTTTTCATGAGTTCCATGTTGGTGCTATGGAGTACATGCTCTGTGCAGCATTGTTTATCATTTGTCATTTCTACCGGACCAAGTCACATGTGACGACTTTTCATGAGTTCCATGTTGGTGCTATGGAGTATATGCTCTGTGCAGCATTGTTTATCATTTGTCATTTCTACCGGACCAAGTCACATGTGACGACTTTTCATGAGTTCCATGTTGGTGCTATGGAGTATATGCTCTGTGCAGCATTGTTTATCATTTGTCATTTCTACCGGACCAAGTCACATGTGACGACTTTTCATGAGTTCCATGTTGGTGCTATGGAGTATATGCTCTGTGCAGCATTGTTTATCATTTGTCATTTCTACCGGACCAAGTCACATGTGACGACTTTTCATGAGTTCCATGTTGGTGCTATGGAGTATATGCTCTGTGCAGCATTGTTTATCATTTGTCATTTCTACCGGACCAAGTCACATGTGACGACTTTTCATGAGTTCCATGTTGGTGCTATGGAGTATATGCTCTGTGCAGCATTGTTTATCATTTGTCATTTCTACCGGACCAAGTCACATGTGACGACTTTTCATGAGTTCCATGTTGGTGCTATGGAGTATATGCTCTGTGCAGCATTGTTTATCATTTGTCATTTCTACCGGACCAAGTCACATGTGACGACTTTTCATGAGTTCCATGTTGGTGCTATGGAGTATATGCTCTGTGCAGCATTGTTTATCATTTGTCATTTCTACCGGACCAAGTCACATGTGACGACTTTTCATGAGTTCCATGTTGGTGCTATGGAGTATATGCTCTGTGCAGCATTGTTTATCATTTGTCATTTCTACCGGACCAAGTCACATGTGACGACTTTTCATGAGTTCCATGTTGGTGCTATGGAGTATATGCTCTGTGCAGCATTGTTTATCATTTGTCATTTCTACCGGACCAAGTCACATGTGACGACTTTTCATGAGTTCCATGTTGGTGCTATGGAGTATATGCTCTGTGCAGCATTGTTTATCATTTGTCATTTCTACCGGACCAAGTCACATGTGACGACTTTTCATGAGTTCCATGTTGGTGCTATGGAGTATATGCTCCGTGCAGCATTGTTTATCATTTGTCATTTCTACCGGACAAAGTCACATGTGACGACTTTTCACGAGTTCCATGTTGGTGCTATGGAGTATATGCTCTGTGCAGCATTGTTTATCATTTGTCATTTCTACCGGACCAAGTCACATGTGACGACTTTTCATGAGTTCCATGTTGGTGCTATGGAGTATATGCTCTGTGCAGCATTGTTTATCATTTGTCATTTCTACCGGACCAAGTCACATGTGACGACTTTTCATGAGTTCCATGTTGGTGCTATGGAGTATATGCTCTGTGCAGCATTGTTTATCATTTGTCATTTCTACCGGACCAAGTCACATGTGACGACTTTTCATGAGTTCCATGTTGGTGCTATGGAGTATATGCTCTGTGCAGCATTGTTTATCATTTGTCATTTCTACCGGACCAAGTCACATGTGACGACTTTTCATGAGTTCCATGTTGGTGCTATGGAGTATATGCTCTGTGCAGCATTGTTTATCATTTGTCATTTCTACCGGACCAAGTCACATGTGACGACTTTTCATGAGTTCCATGTTGGTGCTATGGAGTATATGCTCCGTGCAGCATTGTTTATCATTTGTCATTTCTACCGAAAAGAGACGAAGCCATATGGGAAAACTTCGTTCAGTGAAAGTATTCCTTCACTATTCTCGGTAATGATCAACAAATAAACAATGTACATGTATTAAGAGCTTCTGAAAAACAAATAGACAAACACAGGATTCGAACCACGCCCCTTCCTTTCTTACGACACCCATCGCCTAGCCTAGCAAAACGAGCGTCCTTACGAACATAACCAGCGAGCCATTCTAAAAAATGAATCACTGAGGAGTGTCTCTCTCAAACGCTTCGATATAACTAGACACAGAATAATCAGGTAGGGTTCGATCAAACAGTGTTTGCACAAACACATTGCTATAAGCTTGTTATGCTTATATATATTTGAGACGAGACAATATCATACATACACACATGTATACACTATAATAATAAACATGCATACATTATTCAAAGTAGCTTCAAATTAATTATAAGATGAGAACAATGAGGTTTGTTTTTTGTTTTTGTTGTTTTGCAAGAACCCAAGAGGAAGCAACGGAAGCAACGAATATGAGTGACTATATCATATCGGAATACCTGGTGCAAGGAAATCATTTCTTCCTTCTTAAATACTATTAAAAATAAGCCTCTTTTCACGGAACGTAGACATGTAATGATGTTTAATCTTCTCACTGTTATCTGATTTTGTCACAATGTTGTTGTTAAAGCCTTAGTTTGATTGACAGTGTCTACGGTTAATGATCAATATGGACATTCATACTTAAGAACATTTAACACGATATGTTTGAATAAAACGGAGACATTTTGGTATTTTTTCAGCTTGAAATTTGTTATATTTTTTTACCGATCCAGAAGCACTTGAGCTTTCAGTTCTTCGGCTCGGTGCCATGGACATCGCAACCCTTCGGTTTCGTGCTACGAACACCGTGAATCTGGTGAACCTGTGGCTTTTCTGCCAGCCCGCGGAATTGAATGCGCTCACAGCTTGTCACCCGTAGTCCAACGCGTTACGAACACACTGGGCAGACGGGTACTCTGCTTGAAATGTAGCTATTTTACAAGAAAATTTAACGAGAAGATTAGAAATGTGGTCGAAGTTATACCCTGCATCCAACATATTAGAAGAAAAGAAATAAAATGGTTTGGTCACTTTATGAGAATTCTTTTTTAAACATTTCATATTGACCACTTGTTAACTATTATGTGTGATTTGTATGTGATCTAAGTCTAAGAGCGATTGTACGTGGTGCCAGTTAGGCGCCTACAATTAGGCCAGAACATTCGATTTCTGCGATGTTTTTTTATTTACTAGGGTACATTCTCTAAGCACCTGTCTCTCTCTCCTCTTACGACATGTCTTGTAGGTCGCAGTGGTACTATTATTTGCTTCCTTGAGAACCCCGCCACTACACAGGTGACTTAATGAGAATGAAACAAGACTTACTACTATCTAGCGTCTATAATAACCGGCAACACGGACGCTGAGCCAAAGGAAGACCAAGTACCCGATGGATAGATAATATCAGAGATATCCTGCGACATCAAAGATTTGCAGATGCAACACACCTGGCACAGGGTAGAAACTGAAACTCCCCACACCGCTTCACATCACATGTGGATAAGACAAGTCAAGATAAGATTGGAAAATTAATATTAACCCTCTTGATTAGTATTTTTTTAAACTTCTGTGCCCATTTAAATTGCAATGTATAATAAATTAACCAGTATAGTGGCTTTGTATCATCTAATACAATTTTGAGAGCCAGCATATTAGCTCGGAATAGTGAAAAGGTTAAACGGCTAGAAATCAGAACTGCAGACAGAGAAATGAGGATTTAAAGAAGGAAACTGATTGGTTGATTCATCACCATTTCACTTAGGTGAGTAACCATGTGTGCTCCGATCTCTCTCTCTCTCTCTTACACAGGAAGATCTCATCGGTAGGGAACGAACTCCGTAGCACCGACGACTATCCACAATGTAATTATGAAGATTGTGAGATATTTTGTCGGAATTTTTATTTTGCAATCTTTCTAATGAGTTTTGTCAAGGTAGCAGGTGGGTCGCTGAATGAGTGGATGTCGTCTAATGAGGTTTCCAAAAACTCAGAGAATACGGGGATCTACTGTTCTTGACATGCTGGTGCTTACGTCAAAGAAAGGGGTTTGCATTAACATCCTCGATTGTCGGTGAGGTGAAGCTGGATAGGGAAGATGACGTTATGTTACTCGGTGGTCATGTTGGAAGACTAAACTAAAACTGATATTGAGTCACAGCCAACTTCTTCTTCTTCTTTGCGTTCGTTCTTTACGACCAATTTTAATCACTCTTTGTGATATGTTTAATCTTTGCCAAGAACGTGTATTACGTTGCATATTGGTTTGGTAGGTCCCTAAACGCATAGACTTTTGCACTTTTAGGACACGTGAATCCGATTTCAGCCAAACCTTATTAGACGCCTCTTACGACATGCGTGACAGATAACAGGGATTCTATTCTTTAAACCCCAAATTTGGGCCCCGGTAACCACTCGGGCGACAACCAACTCTAAATTGGGCCATATAACTAACCGGAGAAAACCTGACTTAGTTTTGAATTTGGGGCTGAATTTTGAATATGTTTGATAGGACACTTGCAAGCTTTTCTGCAATTTTACTCAATTCTATGAGTCTATGGTTATTTATTAATGAAAAATATTAATAATACCTATATGTCTAATTGTTAAATTTAACTTGTTACATAATATAACCTTGATTAAGCATGTTGTGTTGATTTTAAAATGAATTCATCTTTATATAACAATACTGGAATTGAGGTCACGAGACGGTTGTGCTTTTATTTCCTAGAATGTTTACCTGAGTCCGCCGGCCGTATGAGTTTATAGTTGGCAGTGATTGAGTCTATCTAGCAATGAGTTTGAAATTGAATAGTGTACAAGCAGAAATGAATTTCTTAGAGGCAGAGTGAGGTGTAAGTTTAATTAGAGAGCCACGGGGACTATCAGTGTGTTCATACACTTCAACATCTGTTAGCCCATGTACGGAGACCTATAAATCTGAGGTGGTCAGACCTGATCAGATCAGATCCGAAAAAACAGTGGGAGGCTGCGTTAATACTGAGTAAGTAGGCGTATAGACAAATACAGGTATATACAGTATTACATAAGTTCATATACTTACACGAGACTTGTTAGACTTAACCAGGTCAGATGCCCGCGTGACCAGCGTGTTCGTAGTGCGTTGGACTACGGGGGAGAAGTCCTCTGTGAGTGTGGGTTCAACTCCGCGGACTGGCAGAAAAGCTACAGGTTTCCCAGATTTACGGTGTTCGTGGCACCAAATCGAAGCGTTACGATGTCCATGACACCCAGCCGAAGAGCTTTCAGCTCAAGTGCTTCTGAATCGAAAAAAAAAAAAAAAAAACCCAGGTCAGATTGTTCCACAATTATGTATAATTACTTTAGTATTTTACGTTTATTTGATAAACACCTATGGTCGAAACGTCGTATATTGTCCATTTTATTACTTAATCATTTGTTTTCCTAACTTATA
This sequence comes from Arion vulgaris, assembly GCA_020796225.1. Lineage (NCBI taxonomy): Eukaryota > Metazoa > Mollusca > Gastropoda > Stylommatophora > Arionidae > Arion > Arion vulgaris. The sequence continues at coordinate 12,144,461 of CM036768.1, forward strand.
TAATACTGTATATATATATACAGTTGTCCATACGGGATGAAGGAAATTAAAAGAAGAACAAACATGGATTCACGAAAAATTAAACAACTAAAATCATAATGGAACGGAACTGATAAGAAACAAAGAACATAATACTAAGAGCATGCATATTCCCAGTGGCAACGTATGGGTGTGAAGCATGGACATTTAATAAAGCAGTGGAAAAACATATATCTTTGCTTTTGAATATAAGTGTTACAGAAGAGTTCTTCGTATATCATGGACAGAGAAGAGAACAAATAGATCTATACAGAAAGAACTCAAAATCAAAGAAAAAAGGCTGATGTTACAAATAAGAAAGATAAAATTAAGGTATTTTAGACATATAAAAAGACATGAAGGGCTGGAGAAAGCCATTATGGAAGGAGGCATAACGGCAAAGAGAAGATGAGGAAGACCACGGAAAAGATGGATTCAGGATTTAACTGATGGTTTGAACATGACGGCTGCAGAAGTGGGACATCTGGCCTATGAGATTGAGAAATTCTGAAGGACTGTTGGGGTGACAAAGTTCTGCTCAGAACAAGCTACTTGATGATGATAATGTCCTTATAGACATCTGTTATGGAACACTGAGCACCTATCGGTCTACCCAAAGTGCTGTGACGCCATTTCAGTAACAAAAAACCAAAGAGACAGATCACATATTTTAAACATACTGGATAGAAAAGTTGTGAGCAAGTGAGCAAGACGGAGACATTAATTCAATTCAGGGCCATATAGTTTAATATTAATCTAGCCCTCTGTTACCAGTTTTCCAAATATTGACCTATATAATCGCTGACCAAGTTGGACGTCCCAGGCTTCCTGATTGACTTGAAAGGTCATCTATGCTACAGACGTGTGGATAGCTGGTTACATCCGGTGATGGGTTTGTTTGTAAAATGACAGTTGATTAAAAATGGGTCAAGGGGGTTGTGTTTGGATGAGTCCATGAGTGTTGAGTTGATACAGGAGGATATCAGAGAGTGAACTCCGGGGGAGTCATGTTTCCGAGTATTTAGTAATATCAAAGTGCAGACAAATGATGGTTGGTAGAGGGAGAGAACTCGCCCGCGTGTTGCCAGGTCTCGCAAGGGAAGTAAAGAATAGTTACACTGTGACCTACAAGGCATGTCGTAAGAGGCGACTGAGGTAGGGTACTAGGGAAGCTATCCTAGTAAATAAAAAGCGTCGCAGAAATCTTATAGATGCATACTTAGGAAAACGTAAATCACTCTTAGGCTCAAATCACATAAAAATTACAAAGAGGGATTTAACAAGTGGTGGATATGGAGCATCTGAAGAAAAAGAAGCTTCTATCATTAGTATGCTGAAAATATGGTTTATCCGTTTGTTGTGGTCTGCACAAGGTCTGAATATTACAAATTGTTTAGTACAAAATATGCCTTTCTGACAAATGTAAACGTGGCACCAGCAAGCTGACAGAGACACACATATTGTAAGAATGTCCAACATACACGGAACAGAGAGAAAACATAACGGATGCCTATATCAGTCCAAAACAAGCTATATGGAGATGTACATTGACTCCAGGTTGACCACTAACTTCTTTAAAAGTATACAAATCGATGTCTGAAAACGTTGGAAGACAAAGAAGCTCTTTCTTTATTGAACTGTGTATATGGATTGTTTGTCTCCAAATTGTAGAAGCTTTTTGTTTTGCTGCTAATTCTGTAGAAAATCCATACAGCAAATTGCTTGACACCATACATCATTCCACAACCTAAAAATACTTGCAGGAAACGGAAGTTCACTAAAACGAAAGTGAAAATCAATAGTTAAATACAAAACATGATTCCCTCGTACATGCAGCACTACAACTACAGTATCAATCAATAAATCAATCTATCTATCAATCATGTTCGATCTCAGCATCCAAGATTGGTTGTAACTGTTCTCTAACAATTTCTGTTACTTGGCGTGACTGTACACTCTCCATGACTCTTGCGTGTCCACTTCCTGATGTGTCACGACAGAGATGAAGTGTCTACGCAGAATGATGGGAGTATCAAGAAGAGGAGGGTTTAGAAATGAAGACATAAGGGAACAAGTGGGCACAACATCAGAATTGAACGTCGTCAAGAAACAACAAATTAAATGGTTCAGCCACGTTAGCAGATTACCCACAAATAATGGGTCTTAATTAGCAGTCCTGATACGACACAGTGGATACAAAGTAAAAGACCATCCAAGCAAAAAGTGGCCCCCAGAGATAACAGAAGCGGTGAAAACACTATTTATGAAGCACACCTAATAACACGTACAAAAAAACGCTGAGCCGTTGTAGCGTAGTTGTTAGTGAACTCGCTTCTCGAGGCTGGTGGTCTGGGTTCAGCTCCAGCAATGCACCTGGAATTTTTCCCGACCGCGACGACTCTCAGGTCGACCCAGCCTCAACTGGGTACCAGACATGCTCTGGGAAAGTAAAGGCAGCCGGCGTGATGCTGACCACATCACCCATCGTGTGCCGACGGTCAATGAAAATACAGACCTAACACTGTATTGACCTATATACCACGAGGTATGAAAGGGTTCCTTTTACTTTTACTTACTTTTACTTACTTTTACTTACTTTTACTTACTTTTACTTACTTTTACTTACTTTTACTTACTTTTACACAAACCGTTGATATCCTGACGACGTGAGTCTTCTTCTTCTAACGCTCCATATCGAAAACTTCTTTACCACTCTTTGGGATTTGTATGTGATCTGAGCCTATGAGCGATTATGAGCCTATAGGCCAGTACATCTGATTTCTGCGATTTTTATTTACTAGGGTAGTTTCCCCTAAGCCCCCACCTCAGTCGTCTCTTATAACATGCCTTGTAGGTCGCAGCGTTACTATTTTTCGCTCCCCTTTCAAGCCCTGCAACACATGGACAACACCTCAAACAATTAGGAATAAATTTCTTCTTCTTCTTCTTCTTCTATTCCACCATTGACTTCTTTATAGAAGTGTTGCCGGGGTGAAACGTAGTGATCTTGTGTGTGCTTGTTTTAAGGCACTTTGTAAGCTGATATTCATGTTCGTAACGCTGTTATTGATGCCGTCGCTCCATCTTTTGTGTGGTCTTCCTCTTGCCTTGTACTCATTATACTTTTTCTGTGTGGCTCTCTGCGGTAGGCGATACCAGTGCATTCTGGTCAGGTGTCCAAACCATTTAATCTGTTGTTCTTTTATAAATTGCATGACTGCTTTCACATCCAGTCTCCGTCTGATTTCTTCATTTCTAATTTTGTCTCTTATTGTTACACCTGCAACTCTTCTAAGACACCTCATCTCTGTCGTTATGATTTGCCGCTCATTAGCCGCTGTTATTGTTAGGAATACATATGCAACATAATAATACATAAAACCGGTGTTCAGAGACGTGGTCGCCTGTGCCTGTTTAGATAGATTTAAAGGAAGTAAGAAATATAAGAACACTGTAGTATTTATTCAACTGTGACCATAAAGAGAGCACTCGTGTATTATCGATCCAGTAAACGTTTGTGCTCCAGCCTAGCAGCAACGTATCGTGTAAATGGAACAGTCAAGTGCTTTTATGTGAGTGACAGTAAGGACTCTCTTGAAAAATGAATATCAAGCTTATGGGTGAGTAATCACTATCTCGTGATCAGTAACACGGGATGTGTTCTATTTTACTGTTCGATAGAAATCCAAATATTCAGTGAGTTGTTACTTTCGTTACTGTCTGTAGTACCCCTTTTTCGTCTGCCCAGCGTGTTCGTAGCGCTATGGACTACGGGTGACAAGTTCCCGTGAGTGCGGGTTCAATTCCGTGGGCTGGCAGAAAAGCAACAGGTTCCCCAGATTCAAGTGCGTCTGGATCGGTTTTTTAAAAAAAGCGTAGAATAGGGGGAACGAGAACCTGAGGAATTTAATGGCTGCATGGCTAGTAACAGCCGTCCATCGCAAGCGATGATGACAACAATCTCAGACATGTGCTGCTGCACCTCTCTGGTGTGTGCGGAGGTGACTGCAGAATCCAATCCTAGAACAGAATCCTCTACCACAGATAGGACATACATGATCAAGGTTAGACATGTGTATATTGTGTGTTCTGTCTTATCGCGTAAAGCTCGCTTTCTATGTGCCTCAACAACACGATGATTCTCAGCTGTGCGGGTTCCTCTTTTGTTGTTACAGCGCCACATTTCGCGATCTTGCGCAAGATATTCCCAGCACGTCGTGTCTATATCGAAGCATTTCAGAGACACTTTAAGAGTGTCTTTAAAGCGTTTTTCTGTCCACCAGCTGAACGTCTGCCCCCTTCAAGTTCGCCGTACATCAACTGTTTTGTGTGGCTAGTGCCGAGAAGAGAACTAATAGATCTATCCAGAAAGAACTCAAAATCAAACTAACTGATGCTACAAATAAGAAAGAGAAAATTGAGGTATTTTGGACATATAAAAAGACAAAAAGGCCTGGAGAAACCATCATGGAAGAAGGCATACCGGCAAAGAGAAGAAGTGGAAGCCCACGGAGAAGATGGATTCAGGATGTAACTGATGGTTTTAACATGACGGCTGCAGAGACGAGACATCTGGCCTATGAGAGATAAAACATTCCTAATGACTGTTGGAGAGGCAAAGTTCTGTTCAGGACAAGCTATTTGATGATGATGATGATGATGATGATGAAGATGAAGGTGATGATGATGATGATGAGAATGATGATGATGATGATGATGATGATGATGATGATAATGATGATAATGATGATGATGATGATGATGATGATGATGATGGCTAGTGCAGTCGCCGCGAAACAGTTCAGGTTAGGATTTTTCTTTTATTCCCCCGACATAATAAAATACGTGGCCTTACCGTGGTTTGAACACGGGTCTCCCGTATGGGAGCCACGCTCTAACTAATTTCGTGAGTATATTGGCTAATGTTGGGTAACTTGAGTAAAGTTAAAGCTCTACAAATGAAAATACAACTGCCTCTGATATCTTCCTGTGTAGAAGTTAGTTCACACATGGTTATTCATCGAAGTGCAATGATGATAGTCTTTTTAGTCAGTCAATCAATCAATGAAGCAATCAATATATTGATTATTAATGGCAGGTAATCTGAAAAATTTGAATAGGCTGTTTTATCACTCATCATCAAATAGATTGTTATGAGCTGAACTTTGCTACCCCAACAGTCCTTCGGAATGTATCTCTCTCTCTTTACCATACATAAGATGCCCCCTTCTGCTTTATTTTATAGGCTATTTAAATCTAAAATTATAGATAAATAATAATAATTCCTCTCGTACCGTTATACGTTACATAGGGCCTGCAAGTAATTTCTTCGAACCGCTCTGTCCTGGGCAACTCGTGCACTCTCCTCCATGGAACTGAGACCGATATTTTTGGCCACTTTCAGCAAAGTTCGTTTCAGAGTCTCCTTAGGTCGACCTCTCTTTCTTGAACCCTTTGCATCCCACTTCAATGCCTGCTTTGATATTCTTTGATCATTTCTCCTCAAGGTGTGTCCAACATATCTCCATCTTCTCTTTCTTAAAACAGTTGTCACTAGTGGTTGACCAGACATGTCTCTGATTTCATAACTTCTCCTGAATTCTTTCCATTTTATATTCATTGTTTTTCGCAGACATCTATTTCCAAATGCATTCAACTTGCTTTCTATATCTTTAGTCATTTTCCAACTCTCGCTGGCATATGTTAGGATTGATACAACATTTGAATTGAAAATTCGTAATTTAGTTTTAATACTATATAACTTGCAGTTCCATATTTTATTTAGACTTTTAAAAGCTGATGTTGCTTTGCCAATTCGTATCATAAATTTTTTTTTACATTTCCTGTGCAATCAAAATTGCTACCTAAACAGGTGAACTGCTCTGTTATTTTTATCATTTTAGATTCCAGTGTGATATCTGCATTACTTGCTAAGTTCTCTTCATTATATTTGTTTTTTATAGCTTATCTGCAGTTCAACTTTTGATGCTATAGATGACAAGTTGTCTGCTTTTCTTTGCATATCTTGAAATTATAGTTACAAACATCCAATTCGTGTGTGTTGAGTACAGTGAGAAATAAATGTGAAACATGTGTATAATTTTTCTATATACAAGCAAACAACTATTTCTTTTCTTTCAATCATTCAGTCCATCTTTGTCATATTTATATTCCTCTCGTAAAAGTAATTTCTCCATGCCGCTCTGTCCTGTGCAACTCGCTCAATCTCATCAATAGAATTGAGTCGGATATTTCTTGTCTGTCTCAGCACAAAGTTCGTCTCATGGTTTCCCAAGACGTCCGCTCTTTTGTGAATCCTTTGCCTCCAATTTCACTTCAATGTCTGCTTTGTTATTCTTAGATCATATCTTCTCAAGTTATGCCCAACATATCTCTATCTTCTCCTTCATATAACAGTTGCTACTAAAGATTTACCAGACATTTCTCTGATTTCATCATTTCCACTGAATTCCTCCCATTTTGTTTTCATTATTTTTCGCAGACATCTCTTTTCGAATGCTATCTTCTTCTTCTTCAAACGCTCCATATCGACCACTTGTTAACCACTGTTTGTGATCTGTATGTGATCTGATCCTAAGAGCCATTGTACCAGTTATGCGTCTACAAGTAGGCTAGCACGTCCGATTTCTTCGATGCTTCTTATTTATAGGGTAGCTTTCCTAGGCCCCTACCTCAGAAGCCTCTTACGACATGCCTTGTAGGTCGCAGTGAAACTATTCTTTGCTCCCTTGCTGGTTCCCGTCAACACACGATCTCGAATGCATTCAACTTACTTTCATTATCCTAAATTACTTTCCAACTCTTGCTAGCATGTTTTAGTATTGATACAACATTGAAATGTATATATTGTTATTCTTGGATCATATCTTCTCAAGCTATGCCCAGCAATGTTTGCAAGAAGGAAAAGAGGGAAGAGAAATTCCTGGTTTGACAACATCAAGAGCTGGTCAGGACAGAGTGTCTCTACACTCGCTCCAGGAGTTGAAGGCAGAGACTCATGACGTGCTTTTGTGCTGATGTCTCCACAGTGACAATTCTACGACTCTAACGAGTTATGGGCTATATTATATTATATTATATTATATTATATTATATTATATTATATTATATTATATTATATTATATTATATTATATTATATTATATTATATTATATTATATTATATTATATTATATTATATTATATTATATTATATTATATTATATTATTTATATATAAAGGGTTTTTAAGCCGAAGGATTGGTTTAATTGCACCGGGTTTTACTCCATATGGCTCGGTCCCCTCCGCAGAAATGGCACGCCACCTGCCGAGAGTATTGCACAAAGCACGAACTCCATAGCTCCAGCAACAATCCTAGGGTCTCTGGAAAAAACTGCACCCGTGAACAGAACGGCGTGGTCCGGATTTGAGCCCACGACCTTCGACTCACAAGGCAAAGATATATTCAGCATCAGTCAAAAAAAAAACCTAACACAAAGAGTACATCTCCCATCAACGATACACATCACGTTGTATCTATCTATATCTCAAAATGCAACAAATAATGGCAAAACCTGAGATAAAAAATAACATCAAGTGAAAACGAATCTTTGAACAACAACAATTTTTGCATGTTAGTGATTATCGTAACAAGGATCGGATAATTATCTTCACGATACTTGCATGATAACATCACAACCTCATTGTACGATTATTATTAACTTAAAATAATCGAATCTTCTTTATTAAGATGATATGCTGCGACGTGTAATAATTACTTCTATTGTGTACAATGAAATTCTTTCGGCAATTCTCTTTTGAGCAAGATGGTTGATTAAAGATTGTTAAGAGAATGTTCCAGAATAACTAAACAGATTTCGGATTATGTCAGTTGCGTTTGAGCCAGGAAGAAAAGAAAATGGTTTTGTTATTATGGTTCAGTCATGCGTATCTTTGTTGTTTTTTTTTAAACTGAAATTTTTGTTAAAACAAAGTAAGGTTTCCCTTTTCAGTTTGAGTATTTTAAGAACTGATATTACTTCTGTAGTAGGAGCATGCTCTGCTTGAAGTACATTGGAAAACACACAATGAAATGGTTTGAAACTTAGTAAGAATGCAGCCACACCATACTAGTGACAAGGTTGTCTGAACATCAGTTATCAGTTATATGAGGACTATCATCATAGCACTCCGGACATGTCCGTATGTGCTCCGATCTCCGCCTCAGAAAATCCAGCAGCCCAACACACCAGTTCGATGTTGATTAATTAATCTCTTTACAAATTTTGTGTGTCGTTCTTTTCGGGCTGCACCAATATTGACACCCATCACGCTCAATCTAGTCAGAGAGTGGGATTCACAGCCCTGAAACTCCTCTGTTAGGAAAGACTCTCTCAGTGCGTGTCTGAACCTCAGATTGATTTTGTGTCAAATATTTTAATATATCTGAACTTGTCACTTCCTTGTATGTAACCTGTCAATCATGATTGTCTTTTTCTTCATATTCATCTGGTAATAGAATCATAAAACTGATGTTTACGTTGCTCTAACAAGTCTGTCAAACTCTGGCCCCAGGCAACATAAGGCCGATTAGCTCAGATGAGAAATCGAAAATTCCTGTTTAAAGGGAGCTGGTTTTTGTATATGTCTGTGTGAATACTGTAAGGTTTTCTGCAATTTTACTTCAATTCTATGAGTTCAGGATTATTTGTTGATGAAGAATGTTAATAAAACTGATATTTAGTTTTGCATTTAATTTGTAAGATAATATAACTTTGATTTAGCATGTTGTGTTGATTTTACAATGTATTAGTTTATATACAACAACACTAGAATGCAAAGATCACGCGAGAATTGTGGTATTATTTCATTACATTATACCTGAGCCCACCAGCCGCATCTTATATGAGGCCACGATCAAACGTACCCAGTCCTCATCATCGGGGTCATTCAGTGCTACGAGTAATGATAACATCGTCAAGTTATGTCTCGTTATTGCACTCTTTCACCTGCAGGTCACACCAGGTCCGCTTGTCTTAAACCCAGATGTCCTTGCATGCTTTTGTAATGAACTTTTGTGGACGCTTGTTTTACTTCTAATTTTCAGTATAACATGCTCAGTGTATCAACGTTTTTATCTGTCTATAGCAATCCCCATGTTTTTAACTGCGTAGTCTCACTGTCTCCTTTGTCAGCTTTCTGTCCTCTTGTCTTAAGACAGTCAAGTACATTCAGGATTAAGTAAATACGTCAGATTAATCTAATTTAATCCTTTAATTGACCGTTACTGACTGCGCCAGGAGATAGAAATTATTATCGAAAGAGATAGTAAATAATCAGGCGATAATTCATATCTCAATGTAATATCAGAAGATTGTTCATTTTGCATTGTTCATTTGAATTTTGCCAATCAAATAGTTTTACTGCAGTCTCATCTATTTTGTTCATTTGAGGATCATTTTCATCGCAGATGTCTATAATTGCTTCGATATCCTCCCAAACGTGTATTTCAGTGTGTTCATACCACAGCCAACTCTATATAACTAGGCCAGATAACTGGCTGGGGGTTCCCTGACCTAAAACAGAAAAGGGGGCCGGAAAATATAGATGTTTGATAGAACACTGCAAGCATTTTTGCAATTTTACTCAATTCTGGGAGTCTATGGTTATTTATTGGTGAAAAATATTCATTATATTGATATTCCTTATTGTTAAACTTAACTTGTTGCATAATATAACTTCGAGTTAGCATTTTGAGTTGATTTTAAAATGAATTCGTCTATATTCACCAATACTGGAATGCGAGGTCACGTGGTGTAGTTGTGATCTGATTTCCCATAATTCTTACCTGAGTCAGAAAGCCTATAAGTTTCGAGTTGGCTCTGGTTCAGTCACAGCCAACTCTAATATTGGGCCATATATCTGGCCGGGTAAACCCTGACCTAGTTTTGAGTTAATGGCTCATTTTGGTAGATGTTTGATAGAACACTAGAAGGTTTTTCGCAATTTACTCAATTCTATGAGTCTATGGTTATTTATGTATGAAACATATTAATAACACTGACATTCCTTATTGTTAAACTTATCTTGTAACATAATATAACCTTGATGTAGCATCTTTGTGTTTAAAATGAATTCGTCTTTATGCAACAATACTGAAATGCGAGGTCACGCGACTGATGTGGTCTTATTTTCTAGAATTTTATACCTGAGCCCGATGGCCGTACGGTTATCGGAGGCTACGGTTCAGACTTCTTCTTCAAACGAGATCCAAATCGACCACTCGTTAAACCACTCTTTGTGATTTGTATGTGGTCTTTGTGATTTGTATGTGTTCTTTGTGATTTGTATGTGGTCTCTGTGATTTGTATGTGGTCCTTGTGATTTGTATGTAGTCTATGTGATTTGTATGTGGTCTTTGTGATTTGTACGTGGTCTTTGTGATTTATATGTAGTCTTTGTGATTTGTATGTGGTCTTAGTGATTTGAATGTGGTCTTAGTGGTATGTATGTTTTTTTAATTTTAATGTGGTCTTTGTGATTTGAATGTGGTCTTTGTAATTTGAATGTGGTCTTTGTGATTTGAATGTGGTCTTTGTCATTTGTATGTAGTCTTTGTGATTTGTATGTGATCTTTGTGATTTGTATGCGATTGTGCCGTGTGTCAAATATGCGACTACAAGTAGGCCAACACATTCGATTTCTACGACGCTTTTTATTTACTACAGTAGCTACCCTAGGCCCGCATTTCAGTCGACTCTTACGACATGCCCTGTAGGATGCAGTGTTACTATTTATTCCGGGACTTGCGAGCTCCAACAACGGACGGGCGGTGTGTTTAGACCAGCATTTCCCAAAGTGGGCGGTATCGCCATCAGGGGGCGATATTGTGTTCAGAAGAATTGGGGGTGGGGGTGTTCAGGCGAATGGGGGTCGATGGCTCCTTAAAGAATAAATTAATAATAAATATATTTAAATAAATTATTTTCGTGAATTTGCTATTGAATAGTCATTGAAAATTTGAATTCTGTATTTTAATTCATCTTATGCCCGTCTTACACGATCCATTTTTTCATCAATTTTCTATTTCATGCAAATAATCATTTGAAAATTGACCATGTATGACATAAATATATATCAATTTTCTATGTCAAAGAGAAAATAAAGCATGTATATATGTGGGAGGGTGGCGTTGGCAAACTGTTATAATGTGGAGGGGCTTTACAAAGTTTATGTTGTGCAAAGTGGACGGTGTGGGGCGTTACAAAGTTTATGTTGTGCAAAGTGGATGATGAGGGCGTTACAAAGTTTATGTTGTGCAAAGTGGATGATGAGGGCGTTACAAAGTTTATGTTGTGCAAAGTGGATGATGAGGGCGTTACAAAGTTTATGTTGTGCAAAGTGGATGATGAGGGCGTTACAAAGTTTATGTTGTGCAAAGTGGATGATGAGGGCGTTACAAAGTTTATGTTGTGCAAAGTGGATGATGAGGGCGTTACAAAGTTTATGTTGTGCAAAGTGGATGATGAGGGCGTTACAAAGTTTATGTTGTGCAAAGTGGATGATGAGGGCGTTACAAAGTTTATGTTGTGCAAAGTGGATGATGAGGGCGTTACAAAGTTTATGTTGTGCAAAGTGGATGATGAGGGCGTTACAAAGTTTATGTTGTGCAAAGTGGATGATGAGGGCGTTACAAAGTTTATGTTGTGCAAAGTGGATGATGAGGGCGTTACAAAGTTTATGTTGTGCAAAGTGGATGATGAGGGCGTTACAAAGTTTATGTTGTGCAAAGTGGATGATGAGGGCGTTACAAAGTTTATGTTGTGCAAAGTGGATGATGAGGGCGTTACAAAGTTTATGTTGTGCAAAGTGGATGATGAGGGCGTTACAAAGTTTATGTTGTGCAAAGTGGATGATGAGGGCGTTACAAAGTTTATGTTGTGCAAAGTGGATGATGAGGGCGTTACAAAGTTTATGTTGTGCAAAGTGGATGATGAGGGCGTTACAAAGTTTATGTTGTGCAAAGTGGATGATGAGGGCGTTACAAAGTTTATGTTGTGCAAAGTGGATGATGAGGGCGTTACAAAGTTTATGTTGTGCAAAGTGGATGATGAGGGCGTTACAAAGTTTATGTTGTGCAAAGTGGATGATGAGGGCGTTACAAAGTTTATGTTGTGCAAAGTGGATGATGAGCTGTTAAGTTTATGTTTGTGCAATGGATGATGAGGAGCTTACAAAGTTTATGTTGTAGATGGAGATGAGCTTTACAATTTGATTTGATGCAGAGTGTGATACTTACAAAGTTTATGTTGATCAAAGTGGATGATGAGGGCGTTACAAAGTTTATGTTGTGTAAGTGGATGATAGGGCGTACAAAGTTTATTATGTGCAAAGTGGACGGTGATCCAAATGTTTTGGAATTTATGAGTTTAGACTAATAACTTCTGTTCTGTGTTGATTGATGTATCTACTGTGAGATGTAGTTTACTTATCATACTAATAACTTCTGTTCTGTGTTGATTGATGTATCTACTGTGAGATGTAATTTACTTATCATACTAATAACTTCTGAGTTGATTGATGTATCTACTGTGAGATGTAATTTACTTATCATACTAATAACTTCTGTGTTGATTGATGTATCTACTGTGAGAAGTAATTTACTTATCATACTAATAACTTCTGAGTTGGTTGATGT
>CM036768.1:12162175-12177175 GCA_020796225.1 Arion vulgaris
CTTCTACTACAACAACTGCTACTAATTACTACTACCCGTTACTAACTTGCCCAAATTCTGACAACTTTCGATGAATCATCCTAATCTAACCCTCCTCCTGCACCCTCCCATCCTCCCACATTCTCTGCACAGCAACAGTCCTCCATCTTCGTGAGTTCACTAACATCATCTGACATTCCTACAAGTACGAAGACAGACAGAACACAACCATCCTCCTAAGTTGTCTCCAGTCTGTCCACATTGTCCAGGTCATTCTACTGACCAATCAAATTAGCAAAAGACATTAATCTGTAGAAGGTCATGACATATGGGGGTTATAGGTCGTGACAAATTTTCAGAAAATTCGATAAAAAGCAAAAGTGCAGAATCAAATACGAAACACGTAATAACAAAGTTCTGTAATTTTACAAAATACAAAAACAATGACAATACACAGCAACGTTTCGACCAAAAGGCCTTTATCAAGCAAACGATAGAACAGGAGTGACGAAATTCACCACACACTACATATAGACTACGACAGAGCCAACGGTTCTAAAATAAAAATCTGTGACTAAAAACGAATAACGAAATAAATGCAAAAATAACAAGAAGTGTAAAAAGAAGAGAAACAATAAAAACTCAAGTAAATATATAACTTATATAGATTTAACATTTACACATATAGAATATGAAGCATGAGAAGAGAAAGTACTAAGAAGCATATGAATGTAGTGCGTTGAATCTATGAAGACCTTTGGGTCGAAACGTTGCTGTGTATTGTCATTATTTTTGTATTTTGTAAAACTACAGTACTTTGTTATTACGTGTTTCCGCCATTTTACCTAGTTTTACTGCAGTCTCAGCTGCAGTGCATGAACTCCGTAGGGCCGGTGAGAGTCCCCGAGGCTACCTATTTTTTTTTTTTTTAAATCCAGAAGCACTTAAGCTCTCAACTCGGTGTCATGGACATCGTAACACTTCGGTTCGGTGCCACGATCACCGTAAATCTGGAGAACCTGTGGCTTTTCTGCCCGCGGAATTTAACCGCACTCACAGGGGCTTGTCACCCGTCGTCCAACGCGTCACGAACACACAGGGCTGGTAGGCTACCTATGAATGGTATTTATCACGAATGTGTACTTCTTGTGTGTGTGTGTGATGCGTGTGTGTTTGTGTAGTGTGTGTGTGCGTGCGTTCCAGCGAGCGGCCGAGGGCGTGGAGCAGATGGGAGCGTGTGTGTGTGTGCTTAAATTGCTAATTAAAGTTATAATTCAACAAACAAATAGTTCTAAAAAAAAGTTGCTGGCAAAAATGAAAGCAGATTTATTAAATTTAGAATATTTCGTTGGAATCCAGTTACCGCTGTTATCGCGTGTGATACTTTGAACTGTCTTGCTAATATTGCTTGACCAGAGGCGGCCTCATGATTGAATTATGAGGGTGAGTAACGGATGTCGTGTTCTTGTATAAACTGGAGAAGAGAGAAAACTGTGACGGGGAAGGGCATATGAAATTTAAATAAGAATGAGAATGTTGCTTTTATTCTTCATTCATTGATATCCACTACTAGTATCATTTATTCATTACTGTCCATTACTACTATCATTCGGTCATTACTGTCCATTACTAATATAATAATAATAATAATTCATATCGTAACGTTATACGTTACATAGGGCCTGCAAGTAATCTCTCCATACCGCTCTATCCTGGGCAACTCGCTCAAGCTCCTCCAAGGAACTGAGACTGATATTTCTTGCCTCTCTCATCAAAGTTCGCTTCAAGGTCTCCTTAGGTCATCCTCTCTTTCTTGAAACCTTTGTACCCCACGTGAATGCCTGCTTTGATGTTCGTTGATCATTTCTCCTCAAGATGTGTCAAAGATATCTCCATCTTCTCTTTCGTATAACAGTTGTCACTAGTGGTTGACTAGACATTTCTCTGATTTCATCACTTCTCCTGAATTACTAATATAACTAAGTCATTATTGTTCATTACTAAAAAGGATTTTAATGCAAAGGATTGACTTCACTGTGACAAGTTATCCTATAGGGTTCCGTCTCTGTCGGTAGTAATGCAGAGAGTGTTGCACAAAACATGAAATCCGTAGCTCCAGCAATATTTTTATGGATCTCATGAAAAATTGCACATATGACTCGGTCAGAATTTTAACCCTTAACCTTCAGAACTAAAAGGCAAGAGTTTTAACCAATTCACCGTAGAGACTATATATATACTACTATCATGCAGTCATTATTGTCCCATTACTACTTCCACGGCCAACACTATGTTACCAGTGTCAACAATGGCCAATAGCAGCAGTTAATAAGCGGACAATCATAACGACGGAGATGAGGTGTCTTAGAAGAGTTGCAGGTGTGACAATAAGAGACAAAATTAGAAATGAAGAAATCAGAAGAAGACGATGTGAAACCATAATTCATAAAAGAACAACAGATTAAATGGTTTCGACAGCTGACAAAAATATCCTTGTATCGTCTACCAGAGAGAGCCACACATAAAAAGTATAACGAGTACAGAGCAAGAGGAAGACTACGCAAAGGTGGAGTGACGGCATCAAGAACAGCCTTAAGAAAATGAATAACATCATAGAAAGTGTGTTAGAGCAAACACATACAAGATTACTACATCTCTCCTCCCCCCACCCTCCCCACTCTTCGTGTCCCGATTGACACATAATGCTTCCGCAAGAGACGTCCACTGTTGCCGTTCTGCTGCCTTTCTACCAACCATCTCCCACGTCAGGCTACACTTCTTCAACTCTCTCTCCACCGTTCTTTTCCATTTTTCCAATGAACGTCCAGGCCTTCTCTTCCCATCCGCTGTCCATCTGAGAGCTGTCCTAGCCAATGCCTCAACTAGCTAACGACATACATGTCTAAACCACCTCCATCTTCGTCTCTTAATGATAGTCTCCAAGGATGCACAGTCTGTTCGTTTAAAAAGCTCCTCATTTGTTATGGCATTTGGCCAGAAGATTTGCAGGATTCTTCTTAAACATTTATTCTGAAATGTCTCCAACAAAGAGCACTCATTATTCTGTCATTATTCTCTGAGCGTTCTAGCTCCGTATTGTTCTTCTACAATGTGACAACCGTCATTGTATAATTTCTCTATCAAGAGGAAAGGGCAGACCAAGAAAAGATGGGTTGATGGAGTTACAGACATCTTAAAACTCCACAATACCACAACATATCAAGCGACCGAGTGTGCATTATCTCGGAAACCGATCATCAGTTAAACCTGCTACGCCTAGCGGCAAAAAGCAGAGAAGGACAAAAGAAGAAAAGAAAGAAAGACTGACGAAACCTTTTGGGGGAGACTCTTTGGTGTAGAGGTTATTTGCTCGCCACTCGTTGCAAAGGTACTCTGTTCGCTCCCTCGTGAAGCTATAGGTTATATTTCCAGAGATCCCTGATCTCAGTGTAGATGAGATCAAGTTCCTAGTCCTATCGGAGACGGACGATAAAACGTAGGTCCCGTGTTCAATTTGAGCACATAAAAGAACCCTTGACAGTTCAAAATTGAGAATAGCAGGCTGGAATGCCGCTGTCCGGGCAAAATTCATTAGAAACGTTTAAAAATAAAAAGTCTTACAAAATATCTTCACCGCCTTCTAAATTACTTCGGGGATCCTCGCCGGTGTTACGGAGCTCATGCACTATCGCTGAGATATTTCTGCTTAAGAAAGAGATCAGAGAACATATGGTAACTCACTTTCTTCTATTCCAAACGCTCCATATCGACCACTCGTTAAACCACGCTTTGTGATTTGTATGTGATCTGAGCATAAGAGCGATGTACATTGGGCCAGTTATGCACCTTCAAGTAGGCCAGCCCATCCGATTTCTGTGACGCTTTTTATTTACTAGGGTAGCTTCCTAGGCCCTACTTCTATCGCCTTTTACATGCTTTGTAGGTCGCAGTGGTACTATTCTTTACTCTCTTGAGGGTCCCGGCACCACGCGGGGTTTGTAACTCATCGTACAAGTACAATGATGATCAATCAATCAATCAATCAATCAATCAATTGAAACCTTTCAACCACATCTTATCATATTCACTACTCAATCCCATGATTCCACTAGATGAATATACGATACTGCGTATAGTTTCCTATGCTTGTCAATCACAGGCGCTATTGACCTTCCGGGGAATAGGTCAATGACCGTTCTCATCATTTACATCTTTATCTGCTACTTTCTCTTATTTCTATCATTGTTTCACCTTTTAAGTCATAATACCATGTCTGTAGACTCATTAGCTGTCATTTTAATTGCGTGTTCTATGATAGTTCTGTTTTAGTCACGTTACTGTCTTCTTAGTGTTTATGTCTGATCTCTGTCACAAAGTAGTTAAGCCTTGCGTTTCGAAAGTGGTGGGTTTGAAGCTGGGATCCCCAAAGGAAGAACAGAATAGTAACACTGTGACCTACAAGACACATAAGAGGCGATTGAGGTAGGGGCATAGGGAAGCTGAAATGAAAATTGTGGCATATCTTTCGCAGGACTTTGCCATCAACCACAGTAAACGAGTCACCTTTTTTTCTAGGTACCACTTATAGATTCAGTAGTTTGCCATAGCTTTCTGAACGGTGAGGTCTAATTTTACAGTTCGTCAAGATCCTGAGGGATTTGCTTCCAAACTGTCTTCCGCGGGGTTTGAACCAGGTACGCTTGGGTTGTAATCTAGGGAAGCTACTCTAATAAATAAAAAGCATTGCAGAAATCGGATGTGCTGGCCTACTTGTAGACTCATAACTGGCACAACGTACAATCGCTTTTAGACTCAGATCACATACAAATCACACAGAATGGTGGACAAGTTGTCGATATGGAGCGTTTGAAGAAAAATAAGTTATTTATAAAATTCATTTATCTAACGGTTCTAAGTCCGAATGATTGACTTCATTGCACCGGGTTTTACACAATATGGCTCGGTCCCTCTCCGCAGAAATGACACACCACCTTCCGAAAATAAGTCTGTCAACAATTCCTAGAGGTCTCTGGACATAAAACGAACTCGTAAAGAAAACGGTGCTGTACGGATTCGAACCCACGACCCTTGAAACCCAATACAAAGACAAACCTACTTAACCACAGAAACCCCGATTTATAAATCAACCGATATCAGATTTCTAGCCAGCAATTTGTATATATTAATAAATGCATGACGTTTCCAGATAGCAAACCCCCGATAAAAGTCATAACAACCTCGTTTGTTAATTTTGTATTCAGAATTACATATTCCCTGAATCAAATTTCCAAGAATTGATTAATGACGTGTCAATGACATTTACATGTAAAATGTAATTCCAGGTGTAAAACTATAAATGTAACATGCCAACATGAAGCAAAATGTCATCTGTATGGCGCCGATTTCTAATTTACAGGTTTCTGTTGACAGTTGTAGATCGGTCATTTGAGATGTGTCCAACATTTTTATGAACCAATTTTTGTAGAATTGCCGTTGTGATTCGACAGCTTGATTCCTGTTCTGATAAAGGTTTGGACACAGTGAGAAGCATAGCCGAGGCTGCTGAAGTGAACTCTGAAATCTCCGAATCTGAAGTGTCATCTGATGATGGAGAAATGGATCAAAGCTTGAATGACAGAACAATTATCATCCGAATTGTATTCATCTTACTAAGCCGTTATTGCTGTTTGTCAGCTTTGTTGTTTTCTTCTTCTTCTGCTACTTCTTCCAACGCTTCTTCTACCACTTGTTAATCCCTCTTTGTGATTTGTATGTGATCTGAGCCTAAGAGTGGTTGTGCGTTGTGTCAGTTTTGTACCTATAAGTAAGCCATGACATCCGATTTCTGCGACGCTTTTATTTACTAGGGTTGACCACGTGATTCCGGGGCCGGCATGGGAAGCAAAGAATAGTACCACTGCGATCTACAAGACTTGTCGTTAGAGACGACTAATGTAGGGCCTAAGGGATTACTGGATGTAATCGAATGTGCCGGCCTAAATGTAGGAGCATAACTGGCACAACTTACAATCGTTCCTAGGCTCAGATCACATACAAATCACACAGAGTGGTTAACAAATGGTCGATATGGAGCATTCGAAGAAGAAGAAGATTTGCTAGGTTAGCTACTTGTATGTGCATTTCTAGCATAACGCACAACCACTTCTAGGCTCAGATCGAACCCTACCTGAGTAGGAGTCTCCGCAGCACTACACGCCTGGAGCTGTTGGAGGATACTGGGTTTTCAAGAAAACTTGGGTGGTCCCCCATTGAATTACAGGGTGTTCAAGATAATTGCAGCCACATTGACAATTCGAAAGTTGCCAGGTACAAATTGAGTTGTGTTTATTTACTATTTAAACCGGTTCTGACTAGCTTGTCCTACGTCACATTTGTTCATCGCCCCTTCCCGCACTACAATTACACACCGTCACACAACCTTGACCTATACTACGTCATAACTGAACCTTCTCATTTCCATACATATATGCCAGATTAGCTCCATTCACGGGCTGCTTTTAAGTTGAACACCCTGTTAAGAAAAAAGAGTGAACATTCATAATTCCTGAGTTCCGAAGAAGACTCAGATGATATACAGAACACAGAGTGGTTAACAAGTGGTCAATATGTAGAGTTGGAAGAAAATGAAGAAAGGAAACTGTAAATGTCAATAACGATGGAACAGATGAGAAAATAGATGAATAAGATATCAGTTTGTTGTAATAAATGCTTGATTAAATAGTAACAATAAATAATAATAATAATAATTCCTCTCGTGCCGTTATACGTTACATAGGACTTGCAAGTAATTTCTCCATACCGCTCTATCCTGGACAACTCACTCAATCTCCTACATGGAACTGAGACAGATATTTCTTGCCTCTTTCAGCAAGTTCGTTTCAGGGCCTCCTTTGGGCGTTCTCTCTTTCTTGAACCTTTTGCATCCCACTTCAATGCCTGCTTTGATATTCGTTGATCATTTCATCCCAAGGTGTGTCCAACATATCTCCATCTTCTCTCTTATAACAGTTGTCACTAGTGGTTGACCAGACATGTCTCTGATTCCACCACTTCTGAATTCGTTCGATTTTAAATTCATTATTTATCGCAGACATCTATTTTCAAATGCATTCAACTTGCTTTCTATATCTTTAGTCATTTTCCAACTCTCGCTGGCATATGTTAGGATTGATACAACTCTCGCTGGCATATGTTAGGATTGATACAACTCTCGCCGGCATATGTAACAATAAATATAGAAGAAATACTGCAAAACTGAATGTTAACTTAATTAGGCTTCTTCTTCTTCTTCTATATCTTTGACGATCACTGGTCATGCGCTTAATTCACTGTGGACCACATACTGAGCAGTCAGCTTCAGGTCTGTCAGGTTTCCTCAAGGCTGAGTTTTTAGGTCGACTTGGTGTGGCCACATGTTGCTACTCATCTGATGATTTAACTCTCCATTGAATTGTTGTAAAGTTGATTTTAAACATAACCCGACCTGACGTATAATGATTATAATTCCTCTCGTACTGTTATACGTTACAAAGGGCTTGCAAGAAATTTCTTCATACCGCTCTATCCTGGACAACTCGCTCAATCTCACCCATGGAACTGAGCCCGTTATTTCATGTCTCTCTCTGCAAATACTTGTATGTGGTTTATAATTGTTGAAATGTTGCGCAGTACATTGTTAAAAGAATTTGGATGTGAAGAATGGTGATTTAGTTCTCTAGTTAACACTTTCATCTCTTTAAGCCGAAACACTGGCTTTGAGTATTTTTTTAAGATACCACAAAGCCAGTATATGATAAAAGTATATATGCTATATACTTGTGTCTGAAAGTAAAAAAAATAATATCAGTCGCCCGAGTGGTTACCGGAGCGCAAATTTGGGGTGTAAAGAATAAAACCACTGTTACCTGCAATGCATGTCGTAAGAGTCGACTAAGGAGGTTTGGCTGAAATCGGATGCACATATCCTAAACTTGTAGAAGTCTATGCGTTTAGGGGCCTACCAAACCAATGTGCAACGTATACACGTTCTTGGCAAAGATCAAACATATCACAAAGAGTGATTAAAATTGGTCGTAAAGAACGAACGCAAAGAAGAAGAAGAACTTTTATCAGAATTGTTAAAACTTGTCCTTAATGAATAATCATGGACTCATAAATCCTCCTCGCCCGTGTATTGCCTGGGCTCGCAATGGGATCAAATAATAGTAACCCTGCGACCTACAAGGCATGTAGGAGTCCACTGAGGTAGGGGCCTAGGGAAGTTATTTACTATAGTAGTTTCCCTAGGTCCCACATTAGTCCTCTCTTACGGCATGCATTGTAGGTCGCAGTGGTACTATTCTTTGCTTCCTTTGCGGGCTCCGGCACCACACGGTCGTCAATTTTAAATTGTCCAGTTTCCTATTGTTGTATAAAACAAAGACATCATACAAGAGCAGCATATCGAGGAGCAGAGGCTCATAAGTAATATCATGTCCCGGAAGATGAAATATTCATACAAGACCAGCATATCGAGGAGCAGAGGCTCATAAGTAATATGTTCTGGAAGATGAAATATTCATACAAGACCAGCATATCGAGGAGCAGAGGCTCATAAGTAATATCATGTTCTGGAAGATGAAATATTCATACAAGACCAGCATATCGAGGAGCAGAGGCTCATAAGTAATATCATGTCCTGGAAGATGAAATATTTCAGCAACGATAAACGTCACAGTGGTTTCGAGAGAACAGTAATGGAAGATATGATTGCTGAATTTCAAGGAAGGGGACGACCATGAGGAAGGCAGCAGCAGGACATTATAGAAAGCTTGAACATGACGATGGAGGAGGTTGGGGAACCTGATAGAGAGAGCGAGTTTTTCCTATGCGATATTCCGCAAGGGACATGCTGCTTCATGATATATATATATATATGAATTGTTCCAGTATCGAATATTGTGGGAAAACTGCATCGATACATGACGATATTTATTCCCATGATTATATTCGATACTAGCTACAGTGTCAGTAGGTTTAACACAGGTCATACAGTTTTCCTTTTCTTGATTATCTGTCAATTCAATTTGATGCAACATGACTATTCCCTTATGGCAACATTTATTGACTGTTCTGTCTGATGTTTTCACATCAAGCTAGTCCAGACAACTCTAGATTTTATATTTTGTATTTATTTCCTAATACATAAATTTGAAATTAAGCCAAACTCGTGTAGGAATGATATTAGAGCGAATTCATTAATTGGATTCTAACTTACAAGAACATCTGAAGACGGAGCAAGGCTCATCTAAATACCGAGGGATACTTGTTATAAATAAAGTATACCTTCACACAAAAATTAGTCAGAACGCCCTATTGGAATCTATGACTAAGCTTGAAATTATAGTCCGAGAATTAAGAGTTAAGTTTGGACATGGCACCTGTCTGCTCTCTCATTGCCAACGACACCCTAGTGCCCCGGAACAAAGACAAGTGTAACATATCTGTTATGACATCTAATAGTTTTACTAACTGTTCTTAAGATTTTGTACACACTAATGCATTGGACCAGAGAGTGTCGTTTTCGTGGTAGAGAGAGAAGGTATACTAATCAACTTCTTATGGGTACGGTTAGCAAATGGACTGTGTGATGGCTGCTGCAGCGGAGGACAGAGCACGCATGGGAATACTAAATGTGCCATGACGTCGATTGATTTTTTTTTCCGATCCAGAATCACTTGAGCTTTCAGCTCTTCGGCTCGGTGCCATGGACATCGTAATCCTGCGGTTCGGTGCCACGAACACCGTAAGACTGGAGAACCTGTGGCGTTTCTGCCAGCCCGCGGAATTGAACCTGCACTCATAGAGGACTTGTCACCCGTCGTCCAAGGCGCTATGAACACGTTGGACAGGCGGGCACGTCGATTGAATAACATAACATAGTGGACAAATGCGGTAGAAAAGACAGCGATTAGGTACCGTGTTTAGTTAGCGATGTCCAGAAACCAGCATCTTACAGAGCTGTAACAGTTTGCTGTAACAGTTTGCTGTAACAGTTTGCTGTAACAGTTTGCTGTAACAGTTTGCTGTAACAGTTTGCTGTAACAGTTTGCTGTAACGGTCAGAGCTTCTATAGGCTTGCATGAACAGCTTCGAAAAACAGTTCTGTTTATCGGTCCTGAGAACTGTTTAATAATTCCTCTCGTACCGTTATACGTTACATAGGGCCTGCAAGTAATTTCTCCATACCACTCTATCCTGGGCAACTCGCTCAATCTCCTCCATGGAACTGAGACCGATATTTCTTGCCTCTCTCAGCAAAGTTCGCTTCAGGGTCTCCCTAGGTCGACCTCTCTTACTTGAACCCTTGCATCCCACTTCAATGCCTGCTTTGATATTCGTTGATCATTTCTCCTCAAGGTGTGCCCAACATATCTCCATCTTCTCTTTCTTATAACAGTTGTCACTAGTGGTTGACCAGACATGTCTCTGATTTCATCACTTCTCCTGAATTCGTTCCATTTTATATTCATTATTTTTCGCAGACATCTATTTTCAAATGCATTCAACTTGCTTTCTATATCTTTAGTCATTTTCCAACTCTCGCTGGCATATGTTAGGATTGATACAACATTTGAATTGAAAATTCGTAATTTAGTTTTAATACTATATAACTTGCAGTTCCATATTTTATTTAGACTTTTAAAAGCTGATGTGCTTTGCCAATTCGTATCATAATTTCTTTTTAACATTTCCTGTGCAATCAAAATTGCTACCCAAATAGGTGAACTGCTCTGTTATTTTTATCATTTTAGATTCCAGTGTGATATCTGCATTACGGCCGGAAAATATTCTAACACATAAATTTCACAAAAGAACACTTTTATTTGAAAATTGATGATTTATACTCTCCCCCTCTCCTTTCTATACATGGCTGTTATTAGATTAAAATTCCGCTCGTGTGGTGCTCGGGCCCGCAATGGAAGAAAAGAATAGTACCACTGCGACCTACAAGGCATGTCGTAAGAGGCGACTGATGTAGGACCTTGGAAAGCTACCCAGGTAAAAAGCATTGCAGAAATCGGATGTGCGTCACTGTTCTTTTGTATTTTGTAAAACTAAAGTACTTTGTTTTTACGTACTTCGCTACTTGTAGCCGCATAACTGGCGCAATCGCTCTTAGGCTCAGATCACACAGAGTGGTTAACAGGTGGTCGATATAGAAGAAGAAGAAGAGGATAAATCCCTCCCTCTTCAGGCATCCGCCGCTAACATACACCCCCTGCGGTCATTAATATGTGACATTTTGTCACCATCTCATTAAAAAAAAACTCAAACGATGAGAAACAGAATGCCTTACCAAACTCTCTTATCAAAGTCCTGCACATTAATTTCGCTCATTTTTCCAACCCTATCATTGTAGGTATAAGCAAAGATAATTTGGTTCTCAAGACGTCAAGCTGGCAAGTTTCTCATACACCGTCTTGCCAGTCGCTAACGTGTATGCCAGTACTTTCGCCTCGTTAGAGGCTAATCTTTATCTATGTTGAAAGAATTACAAGTCAACTCTGGTAAATTGAGGCCCAGGAAATATTATCGGCAAATTATTTTTTTTTACGAGTTAGGAAGTCACTAACACAGGAAATTTATAAAAAGTGAAAAAGTAAAAAATAATCATCATCATCAAGGTGCGTGTTCTTTATAGGACGCTGCTCTCTTTGCAGCGCATCTGAAATTCACTCTCTCTCTAGCTAGTTCACCCACTTCGTCGATGGTTATATTCATGGTTTCTTTAATATCTCGTAGCCATCTTCTTCTTGGTCTGCCTCTACGTCCTGGGACCCTGCCCTCTAATATTGTTATCTCCAGGCCAGCGTAACGCTTAATGTGACCAAAGTATCTAATTTTTCTGTATAGTATATTGTTTATCAGCCAATTATCTTTAACATTCAGTACTTTCAGGACATCAGTGTTCTTCCTTGTTTCTATCCATGGTATTCGTAGAATCTTTCTGTAGCATTTCGTTTCGAAGGACTGGATTTTCGTTCTTGTTGTTTGTGTAATGGTCCATGATTCACATTCATAAGTAGCCACTGGAAAAATGCATAAAATGTAAAATGGAAATAGTAAAACAGATTTAACTATTTATGGAGTCTCGGTGCCGTAGAGGCTAGGTGCTCGTCTCCCGTGCTGAAGGTACCAGGTTCGCTCCCTCCTGGAGCCATCTTGATATTATTCCAGAGATCCCTGATCTCAGTGCAGGTGTGATCGAGTACCTAGTCCTATCGGAGACGGACGATAAAACGTAGGTCCCGTTTTCTATTTGAGCAAGTAAAAGAACCCTAGGCAGCTTAAAATCGAGAAGAGCAGGCGGACAAATTCATAAGAAAAGATTAAAAATAAAAATCCTACAAAACTATCTTCATCATTTTCAAAATTACATCGTGGACCCTCGCCTATGCTACGGAGTTCGTGCACTGCTGCTGAGATTTTCATGTGTAAGAAAGAGATCGGAGCGCACATGGTTACTCACCGAAGTGCAATAATGATGGTTCTATCAATCAATCAATCAATAACCCTTTTGCTCTTCCGTGCCGTTATACAGGCTCGTATTATGTTTTAGAGATGAAGCAGAGCCAGTACACTTGCCATTTCACTATACATTACAATATAAATGTGTCCCCATGTCAAGTAAGTTACGGAGCGAAAGGTTTGAAGATTGTCTATCTATTCTCTAATCCTGTTTGCCTTTCAGTGTCAGGAGACAGCTGGAGCGAGCCTCTTTATGCACCTTGTCTGTCTTTCTCTTCTCCAATCCTGATTTGCCTCACAGCTTCAGGGTAAGAAGAGATTTCTAGCACGGGCTTTTGTGTGTACTTCATAAATAGTGTCTTTCGTCGCCTCTGTTATCTCTGAGCTCCACCTTTTGCTTTGTATCCACTGTATCGGGGCAGCATTGCTCTCTGTGGTGAACTGCCTGTTGGTACTCTGCTTATGTGGCCGAACCATTTAATATGACTCGGTCCCTCTCCGCAGAAATAGCACGCCATCTGTTGAGAGTATTTCACAAAGCACGAAATCCATAGCTCCGGCAACAGTCTTAGGGATCTCTTGAACAAAAGCATAAGTCTGTCATAACAGACCGTGTGTCTATGACGAAGTATGGTATGACAGACTTGGTCATAGACAATCTATCCGAAATGACAGACTTGGTCATAGAAACGCTATCCGAAATGACAGACTTGGTCATAGAAACGCTATCCGAAATGACAGACTTGGTCATAGAAACGCTATCCGAAATGACAGACTTGGTCATAGATACTCTATCTGATATGACAGACATCCCCAAATACAACGTATCTGTTATGACATCTAATAGCTTTACTACCTGTTCTTAAGATTCTATGCACACTAAAGCATTTCATGTATTTAACAAGAAAACCAAACAGCAACAAAACCGCATAAATAAAAAACTTATCACAGACATACAAGATTTATAAAATATCATTTAACATAAATATTCGTACACAGTTTTAAAAAAAATTATTTTATCTTTTAACGTAAAATTATCTTAAACTTGCCATTTTTTATGTAAGATAGGAGAAAACATGTCAAGGTAGGAAACCAGTATTTAATGGTAACCCGGAAGTATATTTAAATTAGATAAAGTGTGGAAATATGTGATGAATGAAAGTTTCTCTCTCTCACTCTCTCTCTCTCTCTCTTTCTCTCACACACTCTCTCTTCACCCTGCAACTCACAACGGAGAACAGGTTTTCAACGAACTTCTTCTTACCTTTCTTACTCTTCTTCTCTCTCTCTCTTTCTTCTCTTTCACCTTTCAACTCCCAACAGAGAACAGGTCTTCAACAAACGTCTTCCAGCTCTTCCTCTCTCTCTTGTCTTGCTCTCTCTTTCTCTCTCTCTCTTGTCTTGCTCTCTCCTTCCCCTTCTCTTGTCTTGCTCTCTCTTTCTCTCTCTCTCTTGCCTCTCTTTCTCTCTTTCTCTCTTTGTCTTGCTCTTCTTTCTCTCTTTTGTCTTGCTCTCTCTTTCTCTCTCTCTTGTCTTGCCTCTCTTCTCTCTCTCTCTCTTGTCTTGCTCTCTTCTCTCTCTCTCTCTTGTCTTGCCTCTCTTTCTCTCTCTCTCTCTTGTCTTGCTCTCTTTCTCTCTCTCTCTGTCTTGCCTCTCTTCTCTCTCTCTTGTCTTGCTCTCTTTCTCTCTCTCTCTTTGTCTTGCTCCCTCTTTCTCTCTCTCTCTCTTGTCTTGCCTTCTCTCCTCTCTCTCTCTCTCTCTCCACCTTTCAACTCCCAACAGAAAACATGTCTTCAACAAACGTCTTCCTGCTCTTCCTCTCTCTTGCCATTATTCCAAGTCTTTTCACGCCTTACCTATTATTTAAGTATCAATGTTATAATATGGAGTGGGGCGTTACAAAGTTTATGTTGTGCAAATTGGGCTGTGGCGTTACAAAGTTTATGTTGTGAAAGTGGGGTGTTACAAAGTTTATGTTGTGCAAATTGGTGTGGGCGTTACAAGTTTATGTTGTGCAGTGGGCGGTGGGCCGAATAAATTTGGAAATCTATGATCTAAACCATAGATTCCCAAACGTTTTCGGCACACCGCCCACTTTGCACAACATAAACTTTGTAACACCGCCCACTTTGCACAACATAAACTTTGTAACACCGCCCACTTTGCACAACATAAACTTTGTAACACCGCCCACTTTGCACAACATAAACTTTGTAACACTGCCCACTTTGCACAACATAAACTTTGTAACACCGCCCACTTTGCACAACATAAACTTTGTAACACCGCCCACTTTGCACAACATAAACTTTGTAACACCGCCCACTTTGCACAACATAAACTTTGTAACACCGCCCACTTTGCACAACATAAACTTTGTAACACCGCCCACTTTGCACAACATAAACTTTGTAACACCGCCCACTTTGCACAACATAAACTTTGTAACACCCTCCACCACATTATAACAGTTTGCCAACTCCGTCTCCC
>CM036768.1:12182175-12337175 GCA_020796225.1 Arion vulgaris
TATTGTCTAACCATTTTTTTCTTGGTCTTCCCTTGGCTCTAGCCCTTTCGCTGCTACATACTTTCTGAAGGCTGAGCTCAAAATAGCTACACTTTGTTTCTAGGTCACAAACATGAATGTACGCCAATAGCAGTGACAGTAGCAATGTATAACGTGTTAACACATCTTTAGCCCACAGAGGAGAAATAATAACAGACGTGTTAATGCGTCTTTAGAAGTGAATGGGGAAAACGTATATATACGTCCTTAGCAGCTAAAGGGCTAGTACCTGATCTCTTTTCATTGTATGCTGTTATTGGCGTTTGGTTATAGGGAATGGTCTTTTTAAACATTAATCTATGAAGTGTATATCACTTCATATTTATAGCTTCAAGTGTGCAGGTGGTAGGAGTGTCAATACATTTCCCCATGTGTGGGGTTGAACCTACAACCCTCTTGTGTTCCATTCAATAAATGAAAGTTCTATGCACTGCGCTAATCCCTCCCACATGTAATATTTAAAAATAATTGTCGTAGCCTTTTCAGACCTTAGGGTATGAATTACTCGTTAATTCACATTTATTGCCCCTAGTGTGCGGGATGCATGAGGGTCAAATCCTTTTCTCGCGTGTAGTACATAAAGTGTGGAATTTAACCTACAAGCCTCTTCTGTCCTAGTCTCCTTCTTCTTCTTCAAACGCTCCATATCGACCACTTGTTAAACCACTCTTTGTGATTTCTATGTGATCTGAGTCTAAGAGCTATTGTACGTTGTGCAAGTTATGCGCCTACAAGTAGGCCAGCACATCCGATTTCCAACGACTATTTGTATTTAATAGCGTAGCTTCTGTAGTCTCCTACCTTACTCGCCTCTTACGACATGCCTTGTAGGTCGCAGTACCTCTTCTTTGTAACTCTTGTGAGCCCGCCAACTCACAGGCGGCGGACGTACATGTTTCAGTTTCAGTTTCAGTTTCAGTTTGGAATATCTTCATTGCACTCCGGACATGTCCATAGGTGCTCCAATCTCCTTCGCAATATCTCCAACAGTGTCCAGCGACTGATCGTACCAGTTTGATTTTGATTGATGAGCCTGCTCGTATACCTGTCGTACTGTTCTTTTCTTACCATACCAATCTTCAAAACCAGTTCCCGCAATCTAGTAGTTGACGTGGATTGGTTTGGATGAAGATCCTCTTTGCGGCCACTCTCTATGAGGGCGTTCAAGATGTCAGCTCTGTCCATTGGCTGGTCCTCTGATATGGCGGCAAAGCCAGCCAGTCTGTCTGCTCTCTCATTGCCAACAACACCCACGTGCCCCGGAACGAAGACAAAGTCACGCACATGACTTTGGTGTAAATAAATTTTCCTTTCCTTTTAAACTTATAATTATTTTACTAACTTTAAGTTGGTAATTCCCTGCTTGTTTTTACACCCATTTTTTGAAGTGAGACATGTTTATTTATTGGAGAAGTTAAGCCACCTAATTAGAATACACAAATAACTTCTTCTTAGCTGTTTATACTTTCATTATTTTTCTTAAAAGTGTACGTAAATATTTGCTGGACAGAGCCGCGATCTGGATAAGGTAAACTCTGTCACAGTTTGAATGCTTTTCTTCAACAAAGAGCTTCTATTAGAAATCGCAATGCATCTTGTTGACAAATAGACCAGATTTTTATTCTCGTCTTTGACAAGCACCCATTCAGGACAAGTCGGAAATTGTTTGGATGAAGTTATGTTAGAAAATTAAGATTCTAGACTTTTTGAGAAGAACACTAAACATTCTTGAGAGCTTTTTCTTCTTCTTCTTTTCCAGTTTTACTGGCAACGAGATTTTGGAGAGGTTTAATTTGTGAGGGATGTAAAAGATATATATTGTGATTATCAGGAATATCTGTGTGTTGGTGTGTTTGTTAATGTTTACATCATTACCATCACCATTATCATCATCAGTATCATCATTACCATTATTCTTCTTCTTCACTTCCACCATTAACTTCTTTATAGAGGTGGTGGTAGGGGGGTGACGTAGTGATCTTGTGTGGTCTTGTTTTAAGGCACTTTGTAAGCTGATATTCATTTTCGTAAAGCTGTTCTTGATGCCGTCGCTCCATCTTTTGCGTGGTCTTCCTCTTGCTTTGTACTCATTATACTTTTTATGTGTGGTTCTCTGTGGTAGGCGATACCAGGGCATTCTTGTCAGGTGTCCAAACCATTTAATCTGTTGTTCTTTTATGAATTGCATAACTGGTTTCACATCCAGTCTTCTTCTGATTTCTTCATTTCTAATTTTGTCTCTTATTGTCAAACCTGCAGCTCTTCTAACACACCTCAACGTTTTATCATTACCATTATTACCGTAACAATATCATCAACCTCATCGCAGTCATCATCATTATAATCAGAAACATCACCACTATTATTATAATCATCATCTTGATCATTAATATTATCCTTATCACTATCATCATTGTCATCTTTATTAACATCATCATCATCACCAATATCATCATCATTAGCATCATCATTAACATCATCATAATTATTAACAACGTTGTCCTTATTTTCATCTTCATTATTATCACCATTTTCACTAGCATAACCATCACCGTTATCATCATCATAATCATCCTTACCGTTATCAATATCATCATCATTTTCATCATCAATATCATCATCATTGTCATCATTAATAGCATCATCATTGTCATCATCAATATCATCATCATTGTCAGAAATAAGAAGAAAGCTGAACAGTGCTTTGGAAAAACTAGAAGAGCTTATTAAAATATGGAAGAAAACTGACATAAGAACAAACATCAAGTTTTTAAGAGCCTGCGTTTTTCCATTGGCAACATATGGTTGTGAGACATGGACCATTGACAAAGCGGCGGAGACGATAATTAATGCTTTTGAATATAAGTGCTAGAGAAGAGTACTTAGAATATCACGAAAAAGAAAAGAAAAAGTGCTTCTGTTCTGCAATAGTTTGATATTAAAGAGAGTTGACTATTAAAGATCATAACATTAAGGCAAATTAAATATTTCGGACACATCAAACGACATAGAGAAGGTTATTTTGAAGGGAATGGTGCCTCGAAGAAGAACGAGAGGAAGACCTAGAAGATGATGGGCGCAAGATGTTATTGACGATCTGAGAATGAATACTGCTGACGCCGGTTAACTTGCACAAAACAGAGATTTTTTTTCAGGACTGCTGTTATGTGATCCAAGCTCCAGATAATACAAGCAACTTGATGATGATGATGTCTTATAAGTAAATACAGGGTGTTCAAGATAAAAGTAGCCTGATTGGCAAGCTTTGGTTTGTAAATCGGGCTACTTTTATATTGAACACCCTGTAGTAAATAAAACCAAAAACAATTCATTCCATATGATATAATTAGGAATGAATTGTTGAAAATATTTTTTTAAACTTTGATCAACACAACAATTTTTTTTTTTCCGATCCAGAAGCACTTGAGCTAAAAGCTCTTCGGCTCGGTGTCATGGACATCGTAACCCTTCGGCTCGGTGTCACGAACACCGTAAATCTGGGGAACCTGTAGCTTTTCTGCCAGTCCGCGGAGTTGAACCCGCACTTACAGAGGACTAGTTACCCGTAGTCCAACGCGCTACGAACGCGCTGGGCACACGGGCACACACTTCACTTTTAAAGATGTCATCATTACTCTTGTCATCTGTTTTTTCTCACCGTTCTATAGGTCCCAATTAACTCTTTCACTCTTCTGAGCAAACATACTGGCTCGCAGTACGTGTTAATATGACGCAAAGACTGAATACTAGCTATTTCAGTATCATCATCATCAAATAGCTAGTCCTGAGCAGAACTTTGCCCCCTTAACAATCCTTCGGAATTTTTCCCTCTTGTAAAACAGATGTCCCGCCTCTGCAGCCGTGATGCTGAAACCATCAGTTAAATCCTGAATCCATCTTCTCCGTGGTCTTCTTTTGCTTCTTTTTGTCAGAATGCTTCATTCCGTGAGTGTCTTCTCCTGCCATTCGTGTCTCTGTATATGTCCAATATACTTAAATTTTCTCATTCTTTTTTGTTGCATCATCTAGTTTTCTTTGATTTTGAGTTCTTTCTGGATATATATCTATTTGTTCCCTTCTCTAACTATGATATACGGAGGACTGTTCTGTAACACTTATACTCACAAGCAGAAAACCTTTCTGTAACACTTAAACTCACAAGCAGAAAACCTTTCTGTAACACTTATACTCACAAGCAGAAAACCTTTCTGTAACACTTAAACTCAAAAGCAGAAAACCTTTCTGTAACACTTAAACTCAAAAGCAGAAAACCTTTCTGTAACACTTAAACTCACAAGCATATATATGTCTTTCCACCCCCTTATTAAATGTCCATGCTTCACACCCATGCGTTGCCACTGGGAATATGCATGCTCTAGTATTCTTTAGCTATATTTTATGGCAGTCATATTCCATACTGTTTTTAATTGTGTAATCATTTCAGTATTCATAGCAATATAAATGCGTGCGGAGATGAAAAACAAATTACGAAATAAAACGGATTAAGAATGCTTCGGCTCAGGGTCGTATACTAATTAAGGAGCAAAAATGCTGAATTTCAGATTTCAGACTGTGTATGATATTTTAGCGTTATATAAAAACTTTCAAAGCTAATCCGTATTCCGTTGAAAATAGTAATTATGAGCAAATAATGTTTAAAATAACTATTACACGTTACTCAATATTTTTGGCCCTTAATGACGACCGCCCTTTTTGACCTGAAAACCTTTGAGGTCGGAAAATCTCTGACATTAATTGTGTAATTTGATCCAGAGACGACAAAACAACGAAGCAAATGCATTAACAACTATACTATCGCAGCACGCATGTCTTTTAAACAATTCCACATTTCTGAGTCATTGTTGTGTTTTATCAATGTAGTCACCTCTTTCTTCCATTAACTTTTCTCACTTGTCTTTACGAGGTATGTTTACTATCTATCATTCCTGCTATCATATTGTTTTTTTTTTATTCATTGTTGTGTTTTATCAATGTAGTCACCTCTTTCTTCCATTAACTTTTCTCACTTGTCTTTACGAGGTATGTTTACTATCTATCATTCCTGCTATCATATTGTTTTTCTATACTCCTTTATCTGTGTACAACAATCTATATATATGTATGTTTCTCTCGTGTTGTTATGCGTTACATAAGGCCTGCAAGTAATTTCTTCATGCAGCTATATCCTGGACAGCCGATCAATCTCTTTCATAGAATTGAGTGTGATAATGTGGCAACAATCCTTCTATTTATTTTAATTTGAGAATACCTCAACATTATTTTCGCTCGAGATTGGTTACAGGGGCCCAATTTGGGGTGTAAAGAATAGAACCACTGTTACCTGCCATGCATGTTGTAAGAGGCGACTAAGGAGGTTTTGGCTGTAATTGGATGCACATGTCCTAAACGTGTAGAAGTCTATGCGTTTAGGGTCTACTAAACCAATGTGCAACGTATACACGTTCTTGGCAAAGATCAAACATATCACAAAGAGTGATTAAAATTGGTTGTAAAGAACGAAAGCAAAGAAGAAGAAGAAGAACCCTTAATTGTGTACCAGGAAGAGCACTGGGAATTAAAGGAGTCTGGAATGATTTTGACTACATCACCTATAGTTTTGATTGATTGATTGATTGATTGATTGATTGATTGATTGATTTTTTTATTTATTTATTTATAAGACCATAATCCTTGCACTTTGGTGAGCAACCTTGTGTACTCCGATCTCTTTCTTACACAGGAAGATCTCAGCTATAATGACAAATACTAACCTAACATCATATTACCTAATATACCTCGAGATAAAGGATTTTTAACTTTACTTTTACCCTAGCACATTTTGACACACTAAGAAAAAACAGTTCACTTGAAGATTTTATCACCCGGGCCATTGTTCTTTTGTTTGGTGTCAATTTCAAATGAAGAATAACAATGTTATCAGTTGGACTTTGAAATCTAACACGCATACAAGCAAGATAACAACATATTAAATATCTATGTCAAATTGTTTAAGATAGTCTTGTGGTTGTGTTAGTACAGATTCGACTTTTTAACTGCTCAGTAATTCATTAACTCGCAGTATGCAAACAATCAAACTATGTTTTTGTGTTATGTTTTTCGCTATGTTTTTTTACGCTACATTTTTTACGCTACGTTTTTACGCTACGTTTTTGCGCTATATTTTTGCTTATTTTTTACGCTACGTTTTAAGGCTATATTTTTCGCTTATTTTTACTACTACGTTTTTCAACGCTACGCTTTTAAGAGTATCATTTGGCAACTTGACAAATTTTATTCTAAAAATTGTTGCGTTAAAAAAAACAGTAAGTAGTGTAAATTTTAAGTGTACAATTTTGTGACATAGCAAAAGAACCAGTAAGGAATGAAACTGATAGGAAAATAAAGTTCACAATACTAAGAGCTTGCATATTCCCAGTGGCAACGTATTGGTGTGAAACATGGACGTTTAACACGGCAGTGGGAACACATATATGTGCTTGTAAAAAAAGTTCTAGAGAAGAGTCACCCATATATCATGGACAGAGAAGACAACAAATATATCTTTACATAACGAACTAAACAGCAAAGAAAACAGGCTGATGCTACAAATAAGAATGAGAAAAATTGAAGTATTTTGGACATGTAAAAAGACACGAAGGGCTGGAAAAGACCATCATGGAAGGAGGCATCCTGACAAAGAGGAGAAGAGGAAGACTATGGAGTAGATGGATACAGGATTTAACTGATAATTTGAGCAGGACTGCTGCAGAGGCAGGAAATATGGACTATGAGGGGAGATTCTGAAGGACTTTTCTAGTGGCAAGATTCTGCTCAGGACAAGCAAGTTGATCGCTTCGTATCTCTTTATATTTCAAAAATACTTAAATTTTCTCATTCTAATTCACAGCATCAGTTTTCTTCGATTTCCAGTTTCAGGAGATGCCTCTGTAGTTGTTATAGAGCATAATGTAGTGGCAACTGTTAAAAGAAAGAGAAGATGGAGATATGTTGAACACACCCTGAGGAGAAATTATCAACGAATATCAAAGCAGGCAATGAAGTAGGATGCAAAGGGTTCAAGAAAGAGGATGACCTAAGGAGACCCTGAAACGAACTTTGCTGAGAGAGACAAGAAATATCGGTCTCAGTTCCATGGAGGAGATTGAACGAGTTGCACAGGATGGAGCGGTATAGAGAAATTGCTTGCAGACCCTATGTAACGTATAACGGTACGAGAGGAATTATTATTATTATTATAATGTAGAAAGTCTTGGAGATTCACATCAATAAGTCATCGACATTTCAATCATGCCAAATTCTCATTATCTTGTAATAGCACATGTAACTTTTACCAACGAACAGGTCTAGTTGAACGTAGTAGAGTGTGGGCTCCCATTCGAGAAACCTGGGTTCGATCCTAGGTAAGATTAATGCACTTTTTTGGGGGTCTCTGTGGCTGAGTGGGTAAGCCCTTTGCCTTGTGAGTCGAAGGTCGTGGGTTCGAATCCGGACCGAGCCGTTCTGTTCACGAGTACAGTTTTTTCCAGAGACCACTAGGATTGTTGCTGGAGCTACGGAGTTCGTGCTTTGTGTAATACTCTCGGCAGGTGGCTTGCCATTTCTGCGGAGAGGACCGAGCCATATGGGGTAAAACCCGGTGCAATGAAGTCAATCCTTCGGCTTTAAAACCCTAAAACCTTTAAAATGCACTTTTTCTGTCGTAGGCATAAAGAAAAAATTCTAATCTGAACAGTTTGGCGGTGACTGTGCTGGCAATGAAGCCATTACATTCCTCAGACTCATGTCCCTCCTGCCCTACACTGTCGGTAAAAATCGGTATTACAGACAACAAAGACAGACTTTTACCAACATTTGCTTTCTCTTCATGTCTCCTTCACTGTATTTCTCTTCTCCTTTCTCCCTCACTTTCTCCCTCACAGCTGCCGCCCACACAACCTTGCAACCCTTTAGCTGCTATGGACGTATATATACGTTTTCCCACTTCTAAAGGCGCAGTAACTCGTCTGTTATTATCTCTCCTCTGTGGGCTAAAGACGTGTTAACACGTTATACATTGTTACTGTCACTGCTATAGGCGTACATTCACGTTTGTGACCTAGAAACACAGTGTAGCTATTTTTAGCTCAGCCTTCAGAAAGTATGTAGCAGCGAAAGGGTTCACTAAATTTAGACCAGCGTTTCCCAAAGTGGGCGGTACAGCCTCCCAGTGGGTGCTGAAACCTTCGGGTGGGGAAGGCGATAGTGGGTTCAGAAGCATTTGGGAAGCTTTTTTCGTGATTTTGCGATTGAATAATCATTTAAAATTTGAATTATGCATTTTAATTCATCTTATGCCCGTCTTACACGATCAATTTCTTCATCAATTTTCTATTTCATGTGACTGTGTCTTTGAAAATTGACCATGTATGACAGAAATATATAACCATTTTCTATGTCACAGTGAAAACAGAGCATGCATGTATATATATATATATATATATATATATATGTGGAGGGGGTTGTTGGCAAACTGTCATAATGGGGAGGGTGCGTTACGAAGTTTATTTCGTTTAAAGTGGGCGGTAGGACGAAAAAGTTTGGGAATCTATGATTTAGACCCCTGTTTCCTAACGTGGGGCCCACGCTCCACAGGGGGGGCATTTTCATCGTTAAGGGGGCAATGGACTCGTTCAGAATTAACTAATGTTCATAATGTTGCAAAACCGATATATCGGCTTTTGGATGTCTGTTGACAAAAATGAATGTTGCTTCACAATCACGTTACTGAAGCTTAAGAAATAATTTTTTTAAAGGGGAGGGGGGGGAGGGGCATACGAATTTTTGAAAAAAATTGGTGGGGCATGGCACAACAAAGGTTGAGAAACACTGATTTAGACTATCATAAAATACAAAATTCCCGTCTACTATAAATAATAACAGAGATACGTCTTTGAGAAGAAACATGCCTCCATTCATCTTGAAACAACTAGCTATGAAACTCTTATCAATCACATACCTTCTTGTCAGTCTGCAGGCAAGCTATCACAAAAATACAGATACAGAAGTTATCTTGTCCTGTGAAACCGTTGTTATTAGTAGCGTGTTACCTGAACAGGTAAGGGTCAGCCATAGAACAAATTGAGTGCGGATAGATGGTCGTTAATTTGGAGGAGATGACAGTTATAATCTCTGCCTGTCTGTGGGCGGTTTTTTGTTTATTTTATTCTCTAGTAATTGCATGCTTTTGTGTGGTGTTTATTTTGTAATAATTCTGCTGTGCTGGTTGGTTTCTGAGATATTCCTCTATAACATAGATTCCCAAACTTTTTCGGCCCACCGCCCACTTCTCACAACATAAACTTTGTAACGCCCATTCTACATTATAACAGATTGACAACGCCCCTCTCCCACATATATACATGTTCTGCT
Source organism: Arion vulgaris (assembly GCA_020796225.1). Classification (NCBI taxonomy): domain Eukaryota; kingdom Metazoa; phylum Mollusca; class Gastropoda; order Stylommatophora; family Arionidae; genus Arion; species Arion vulgaris. Next base: position 12,191,644 of record CM036768.1, read on the forward strand.
TTCTCTTTGATACAGAAAATTGATATATATTTCTGTAATATATGGTCAATTTTCTAATGATTATATACATGAAATAGAAAATTGATGAAAAAATGGATCGTGTAAGACGGGCATAAGATGAATTAAAATGCAGAATTCAAATTTTCAAAATGATTATTCAATCGCAAAATCATGAAAATAATTTATTTTAAAATATTTACTATTAATTGCTTCTTTAAGGAGCCACTGACCCATAATTGTCTGAACACCCCTCAAATTCATCTGAATTCATTTTTATTTTTTTCGATTCAGAAGCACTTGAGCTGAAAGCTCTTCGGCTCGGTGTCATGGACAACGTAACCCTTCGGCTCGGTGCCACGAACACCGTAAATCTGGGAACCTGTAGCTTTTCTGCCAGTCCGCGGAGTTGAACCCGTACTATCACCCGTAGTCCAACGCGCTACGAATACGCTGGGCACGCGGGCATCTGAATTCATTATAGCACCCCCGAGAACTCTTCAGCGCTCACTGGGGGCTTACCGCCCACTTTATCAAACACTGCTCTATAATAACGAAATCTGAGCATACACTAATCTCAAAGACAGTGGTTATATCAATCAATCAGATAGGACTGATCATATTGTAGTCTGTCATGTGGAACCTCTGGTGGCCGAATCGATTTGAACGTGGCTCCGATGTGATAGACCCAGACTCACTTCCCGGTAAGACCATATAGTTTATTTTTTCTGTCCAGGACATAAAGAAAAATAATGAACAATTTCGCGGCGACTGGACTAGATATGCGGCCATTAAATCCCACAGGCGCACGTCCCCCATGTCCTACACCGCCCAGAATGCAGTATTACAGGCAGTAACAACAGCAGTGACCAATAGGAATCATAGCCAGACAAGCACTGTTTTGGATCCCGCAGTGAAAGAGGAGTAGGGAAGGCCTAGACATACCCGGATAAGAAAGCTGGAAACTGATATTAAAAGGATGCTTTTAAAGGGTTTTAAAAAAGTTTTTAATGCGAAGGATTGACTTCATTGCACCGGGTTTTACCCCATATGACTCGGTCTCTCTCCGCAGAACAATCAACCCACCTGCCGAGATTATTGCACAAAGCACAAACTCAGTAGCTCCAGCAACAATCCTAAGGGTCTCCAAAAATAAAGCTGCACTTGTGAACAGAATGGCGCGGTCCTTATTCGAATCCACGACCTTCAACTCACAAGGCAAATGTCTTAACTACTTAGCCAGAGATACAATGATAGATAAAACAGGGAAAAGAATTGGAAGGGATGGCAGAAGAGAGGAAGAGTTGGAAGACGTTTGTTGTAGAACTATGCTCCGTTGGGAACTGAACTGTGATGAAAAAGAACACGATGAATCCGTCAACGCTTTTTAATACCAATCTAAGATTAAGTCAACAAAGTGCATTATTAATAGTACTTCTCGATAAACTCATCAAAGTATTATATCATCCTATCATTAAATCATCAATTGTACGGTAGATCGAACCACATTGGTATCAGATATTTATTTGTTTTCACGACTGTATATCGATCAGTTCTGTCTTCAAACAGCGGGAGAAGATATCTAGTGGCATTTATTGACATGGCTTGGAAACTAGTTAATCGTTGTGTATGTGTGAACAGCAACATTGGTATAAATGTAATGCTAAATACACAATAATTGCTGTAAAAGAAACTACTTTGAAGCAGGGACAATATTCGAAAAGAATATTGCTTGTGTGGTGCCAGGGCCCGCAAGGGAAGAAAACAATATTACCACTGCGACCTACAAGGCATGTCGTAAGAGGCGACTGATGTAGGATCTAGAAAAGCTTCCCTAGTAAGTAACAAGCATCGAAGAAATCAGATGTTCTGGTCTTCTTGTAAGTGCAAACTGGCACAACGTAAATCGCTGTTAGGCTCAGATCACATACAAATCACATAGAACGGTTAACAAGTGATCGATATGGAGCGCTTGAAGTAGAAGAGGAAGAAGATTGAACAACTTCTACATTCAATGCAGGAATTTCATAAATACATATGGGGGTCTACAATAACGAAATTGATAACAGGCTGCATTAGTGACAGTGAGGTATGGAAACTCCAGAGCCCGAGGCCAGTTTGAGCTAAAAAACGTTCGTTGTGCACATGGTCATCATCAGGTGCCGTCTCCACATCGAAGGTTGGCTGCAATGAATCTCAGCATCCTCTGTCTTTCGCCTTGGTGTTGCAAACTGCCAGACTGTAACCTATCCATTTCTTAAAGTTTCCCCTCCCACTTATCTCTCGGTCTTCCTCTTGCTTTTCCCCCTCAACTTTCCCCTCTAGTAAATATTTGATCATGGTGTCATGTCTTTTTATGTGCCCAAAATACTTTACGTGTCTGAATTTTATTTCTCTTAATAATTGTTTCTTCATGCCTAGTTTTTCTAAAACTTGTTTATTTGTCTTTTTTTCTGTCCATGAAACTCTGCCTATTCTTCTATATATCCACATCTCAAATGCATCAATTCTGTCTTCTAACTGCTTGTTGAACTGTGCACATGGTACAACTACAAGAAACCCTGAATCTTTACTTGAAGATCTAAACTACCAGTACCTCTAAAGTCTGATTAAAGCTCACCTGGTAAGGAACACTGGTGATAAGGAAAGCATCCCTTCACGCAAAAATGAGTAAAAATGTAATATTAGTAGCCATAAATAAAGTCCATAACCCGTTAGCGTCGTAGAGGTGTCACTGTGGAGACATCAGCACAAAAAACATGCCATAAGTCTCTGTCTTCAACTCCTCGAGCGAGTGTGGAGAAACTCTGTCCTGACCAGCTCTTGGTGTTGTCAAACTAGAATTTTCTGTCATCCTTTTCTTCTTCCGATAAAGATGCAATATTAGTCTCCATGACTAAGTTTGAATTCAGAACTGGCGAATGAGAAAAAGGAAAGAAGGAAATACATATGATACAAAAAAATAATTAAACGCAGGAAACAGAAAAGTTGCATAAATTCACTGTGAATGAAAAAGAATATTTAACCATTTTCCAACGAAACAATTCGGATTATTTGTTAATTTATGCAAATCTTTCAGGATATGTTAATGCAATTATGTAAATAGGTCAACATGTTACTACTAATATAAACACTAATCAAATTGTGCGATCTTGTTATCATCACCCCACTCCCTCTCCAACTATTCTACCCTTCCCCCTCCCCTACGTTATTGATATACTCGCTGATACGCTTCTGTAGAATATCATTGAATATTTAACCAAAATGAGATCAGTATTGGAAGTTGAATAGACATATTTTGTGTGTTCTTGTTATCCCCACTCCACTCCCACTCCAACCACCCCCAACCTCCATACGTCATTTATATATTTGAATCGCCCGTGTGGTACCGGGGGCGCAAAGGAAGCATGGAACCACTGCAACCTATAATGCATGTCGTAAGAGGCGAGTGATGTAGGCCCTAGGAAAGTTTCCATAGTAAATAAAAAGTAGCACTGAAATCGGATGTGCTGGCCTATTTGTTGGCGCATAACTGTCACAACGTACAATCGCTCTTAGGCTCAGATCACATACAAATCACACAGAGTGGTTGACAAGTTGTCGATATGGAGCGTTTGAAAAAGAAGAAGATATATTGAAATAAAATTTCCCGTATTTTTTTTCAGACCGTAAGATATGTAGCCATTTCACTTCACATTTTTAGGCCCTAGCGTGCAGGAAGTAAGCGGGCCCAAATTTCCCTTTTCCTTACTATCGCCTATTTCCTCTGTATTACCGCAGCCACCCTAACGATTTTCTCCAGATCTGATCTGATCCAGTCTGACCACCTCAGATTTGTTGATTTTCGTACATCGCATTTCCTTACGTGGGAAACTTCGCTTGTTGGATTGAAACCACAACCATCTTGATTTAGTGTCGACAGGCGAACACTAGATCATTAACGATAATCTGTCCCCGTCTTTGATATACAACCTGATATCCATCACTAGAATATCATTTACTCCTAGTGGACCAGGACAAAAGCCATGTTTTTGCAAGCCTTTGGTTTCTAGAATACAAAACCCACTTTAGTGTGGCTTCTGGTAAAAAGGTGTCCAACCTAAAGCCACATAGTGTGGAGTTAGGTCCATATGGAGTTAAATATTTAACAAAAGTCAGATCAGTATTTGTTGATATATATATATACATTTTTTGGTGACAATTTATCATAAACTGTGTCCGTAACCTAGTTATCAGCAGGGGCGGCTCGTCATTAAGGGTCTATGGGGCCTGACCCCACCATAAATATTGAGTAACGTGTACTTATTTGTACTTATTAACACTAGCATTTGTTCTTTTCTTGAAAGGGTCATTAATTTCCCGTAATTGACAAATATTAGTAAATACTCCAAAAACCATGAATTTTTCCGAAATTTTTTTCTGGTTCCCACCGAGAAAAATGATCACGAGCCGCCACTGGTTATCAGTCATACGTTTTCTTCTTCTTCGAACGCTCCATATCGACAACTTGTCAACCACCCTGTGCGATTTGTATGTGATCTGAGCCTAAGAGCGATTGTACGTTGTGCAAGTTATGCGTCTACAAGTAGAACAGCACATCCTATTTCTGCGCTGCTTTTTTTTTTACTAGGGTAGCATTCCTAGGGCCTACATCAGTCGCCTCTTACGACATGCATTGTAGGTTGCAGTGGTACTATTATTTGCTTCCCTTGCGGGGCTCCGACACCACACGTGCGATCAGCCATACGAGGAATATCATGATAGCACTCTAGACGTGTCCATAGGTGCTTCGATCTCTGCCTCAATAACTCTGTAAATGAACACATTAACCCTTTTACTCAGTAATTTTTTCTTACCTTCGGACTCATTTATACTGCAATTGAACAGAGACATGTATAGACAGTATTACATAAGTAGTGAAAAATTAATTATAAAATATGAAAATAAACAGCACTCAACGTTTCGGTACCAGACCTTTATCAAGAACAGATATGTAAACACAACTTAATTAATGTAATACTGCCTATACCTGTCTTTGTACACTCGCCTATTTACTCAGTATTACCGCAGCCACCCAAACGATTTTCTCCAGATCTGATTTGATCCGGTCTGACCACCTCAGATTTGTTGATTTTCGTACATCATTTCATACTGCAATGTATACTTAATTAGGCAGTTTACTGGCTTTGCGTCATATTGAAATATAATGGGAGCCAGTATATCGACTGTGAAAGACGAAGGGGTTAACTAGCGAATTGAAAAGGGGAAAAAACACACTGTCTAAATTTTTGTTCGTTTTTCCTTACGTATGAAAATATACAAATTAATTAAGCTGTAGGTTTCTTACCTTTTAACCAAATTTGATTACATATTTGTAATTTTGTAGACAAATAATGTATCTTTATTATATAAAACAAACCACAAGTGAATACATAAAAAAGCTGGTAACAGTCAAAATGCGCTACGGGTGAATTTAGAGCTAATTTGGCAATGAAAATTCTTTTTCTTCTGCGTTCTCACTAGTTTGGGATTTCGGATTATCTAATAAAGGCAGCCGTCTGCCTAAGATTATCAGCCACGCCATACAGTTTGTCTTGGACGCTAGTGTAAGTAGGCCACCTCTTTCTTCTCAGGTCTGCATACTGGGCGCAGTTCTGTAGGATATGCACTGTTGTCACACTCGCCAAGCCACAGGGGCACAGGTCGGTGGTGCCCATCTTGATGCAATGAAACAAATCACAGTCAGTGACATGTTGCCAAACGAGACAGACAAATGGGCCCATATTGGGACATTTTATGGACAATATGCTAATTTTTTTTTAAATGTCAAATATTTTAACCTCTGCGCCACTATGAACTTTACTAGCACAAATTAGCCTAATCACATACACACGCTAACTAATCTGTAACCTTTCAACACAGGTTCTGCGTTACGAAACTACTGAAAGAATACCAAACACCAAAACGGTATTAAATACGATCTTGAAATCGAAAAAGTCACCAAGAAATACAGAATAATCACTAGTTTACTATGAATTCATCAACTTTCCAAAATCTATTTAAAAAATCCATTCTTAATCCTACACCCCCCCCAAATGTCACTTCCCTACTAATACCTTCATCCATCTATTGAGTTTCGCCTATGATTGTCTTGGTTTGAGTTATTCACGCCTCGGATTTAAATATTTTCGCTCGTTAAAGAAGCCTGTCACCAGTGACGATTTTATCGTGACTATTTGCGAAAGTTTACACCGTGAATAATTTCTCTATTGTTTAAAAACTCCGTATGGGGCTGAGAACAACCAGGCACAGATGGTAAACCAGGAATTGCTAATGCCAATAGCTGCTGAAGTTACCTAGGTTCGCGTTGTAACAACTTCTATTTGTGTGATCTAAATAAAAGAACTAATTTATTTTTGTGCATTGGGCTGTTATAATCTGCAGCCTAGTTTTAATAAAACCTCGCTATGGTAATATTAAAATGAAGAACATTGGAACGCTAGATTTAGCCGCGTAGAAGCGCCATGTTCTTTTGTGTACACGTACGTGGCGTTATGGACTTCAGAGTAAATACAAGATCTAGTTCTTTCACGTATAGATGATATTCAATTTATTTTTGTTGATCATCTCTTGTGGAGCGTGCAGTGAATATAGACAAAAGAAAGTTCATACAGTTGACAAAGAAGGGTTTGGTTGATGTGGGCTGTGCTCATAATAGCAGAAAATTGTATGTGTTTGTGTGTCTAAGTTATAGCTTTAGATCGCTAGTGTAGTTAAGTTGTGAGAATGATGGCGAAGCTACGTGGGGAGAGTGTTGGTTTAGTTTAGTAGTGAATGTAATGATGTTTTATAGTGATGAAAGTGTTGATGTAGTTAAGTGTTGATGTAGTTAAGTGTTGATGTAGTTAACTGTTGATGTAGTTTAGTGTTGATGTAGTTAACTACAATGATGTAGTTATGTGATGATGTAGTGCAGTGGTGATGTGCTGATGTAGTTTACTGTTGATGTAGTTAAGTGTTGATGTAGTTTAGTGTTGATGTAGTTAAGTGTTGTTGATGTAGTTTAGTGTTGATGTAGTTAAGTGTTGTTGATGTAGTTTACAGTTGATGTAGTTTACAGTTGATGTAGTTAAGTGTTGATGTAGTTAAGTGTTGATGTAGTTAAGTGTTGATGTAGTTAAGTGTTGTTGATGTAGTTATGTGCTGATATAGTTATGTGCTGATGTAGTTAAGTGTTGATGTAGTTTGTTTTAGTTAGTTTTTTCCCCAAAAATGCAAAACAAAAATACGGAAAGAAAAGGGAGAGAATGAAGACGTCAGGAAAAGGGTGGGTACAACATCAATACTGAACTTCATCAAGAAACAACAATACTGAACTTCATCAAGAAACAACAATACTGAACTTCATCAAGAAACAACAATACTGAATTTCATCAAGAAACATCAATACTGAACTTCATCAAGAAACAACAATTTAAATGGTTCTGTCACATAGAGAATTTTTTTCCCGATCCAGAAGCACTTTAGCTTTCAGCTCTTCGGCTCGGTGCCACGAACACCGTAAATCAGGAGAACGTGGCTTTTCTGCCAGCCCGCAGAATTGAACCCGCACTCACAGAGGGCTTATCACACGTCGCCCAACGCGCTACGAACACACTGGGCAGGCGGACACATAAGGAGATTACTAACAGGGCCTCAAAGAACAATTTTACTCCGACACAGTGGATTCAAAGCAAAAAGGCCTTCCACGCACTAGATGGTGCTTAGAAATAACAGAAGCAGTGAAAGCCACTATGTTACTAAGCGTACAAAAAAACTTTCTAGAAATCTATCCTGACATTGTAATGCAAAACAAGAACACAGAAAGAAAAGAAAAAAAAAATATCTCTACAACATTTTTCCAGATTGCACTCAATCGCTCTCAGACTTTCACCACCAGATTTCCAGATCATTCCATTACCAAAATTATCATTGTTTTTCCTGCAAAATTTCATATCTCTCTATATTAGCTAAACAGTATTGACATCAAGATCACCCTTAGAGTATTATTCCACCCCTAGTAATCTGGTTAGTCCGTCCTTCTTAAGCCAACTGAAACAATTGTATGACATTTATAAGTGTTTCTTTGATTAGGACGACATTTATCGTAACTGCAAAGTTAAGATTAGCAGCAGGATGGCGGTTCTTTAGTACATTTTATAGCGCTGCTGTCCAACATGTTCATATATTAGGACGCATCGGACTAATGACTGTTGAGGCATAGACACAGTGTGGAAAATGTTAAAATAATAATAATAATTCCTTTCGTACCGTTATATGTTATATAGGACATGCAAGCAATTTCTCCTCCATACCGCTCTAGTCTGGGCAGCTCACTCAATCTCCTCCATGGAAATGGGACATATATTTCTTGCCTCTCTCAGCAAAGTTCGTTTCAGGGTCTCCTTAGGTCGTCTTCTCCTTCTTGTACCATTTTGATCCTACTTCAGTGCCTGATTTGATAGTCTTTGATCATTTCTTCTCAAAGTGTGTCCAACATATCTCCATCGTCTCCTTCTAATACCAGTTGTTACTAGTGGTTGACCAGGCATTTCTCTGATTTCATCCCTTCTCCTGAACTCATTCCATTTTATGTTCATTATTTTTCGCAGACATCTATTTTCAAATGCATTCAACTTGCTTTCTATATCTTTAGTCATTTTCAACTCTCGCTGGCATATGTTAGGATTGATACAACATTTGAATTGAAAATTCATAATTTAGTTTTAATACTATATAACTTGCAGTTCCATATTTTATTTAGATTTTTAAAAGCTGATGTAAGAATAATAATAATATTATATAACTTGCAGTTCCATATATTTTATTTAGACTTTTAAAAGCTGATGTAAGAATAATAATAATATTATATAACTTGCAGTTCCATATTTTATTTAGATTTTTAGAAGCTGATGTAAGAATAATAATAATACTATTATATATATATGTAACATATCACATTTCTCGTTGCTTTTTCAGACATACATACAATTTGCTCTAATATGTTCATATTTTTTTTCGATCCAGAAGCACTTGAGCTTTCAGCTCTTTCCCTCGGTGCCATAGACATCGTAACCCATCGGTTCGGTGCCACGAACACCGTAAATCTGGAGAACCTGTGACTTCTCTGCCAGTCCGTAGAATTGAACCCGCACTCACAGGGGGCTTGTCACTCATCGCCGAACGCGCAACGAACACGCTGGGCAAGCGGGCAATCTGTTCATATAATTGTGTTGTCCTCAGAGACATTAACAAACGATAAGTTCTTTTTGGTTTCTTTGATTTGTTCTCACAAATCAGCGCTTCTTTATTGTATTGCTATATGATACTTCTAAATATGTTGCATATTCATGACACTTAGTACGGCTCTACTGATTGATTTTTGCCTGATCTCTTGTCTTACTTATCACCAGTGTCCCTCGCCATGCAGGCGAGACTTACTCCAACTTCAGAGGTACCTGTAATTTAGATCTTAAAGTAAAGTATCAAAGTCTTCTGTAGTTCAACCGCGCACTGTGTGCACAGTGCTAATTGTTGGCCTAAACTGGCTTCAAACCTTGAAACTTCACCGTATATTGTTCCTAGCGCTGAATATTATCAACTTCACTATTGACGTCCCTACTAAACGTCTAAAGCTGTAGGATTGACATCATTGCACCTGGTTTTATCACTTATGACCACCCGCCTGACCAGCGTGTTCGTAGCACGTTGGACGACGGGTGATAAGCACCCTGTGAGTGTGGTTCAATTCTGTGGGCTGGCAGAAAAGCCACAGGTTCCCCAGATTTACAGTGTTCGTACGATGTCCATGGCACCGAGCCGAAGAGCTGAAGCTCAAGTGCTTCTGGACCGAGAGAAAAAAAAAAAAAAAAATCACTTATGACTAGGTCCGTCTTTGCGGAAAATACACGCAACCTACCGAGTGTATCACACAAAGTAAAACTTTTGCAGACGCGGCAACAATTCTATGGGTTTCCGGAAAAAATGCACTCGTGAATAGAACGGCGCTGTCCGGATTCAAACCTACGATATTTGGAACGCAAGGCAAAGGTCTTAGATACATTCTTCTTTTGTCAGCATACTGCTACCGCGTTGTTAACAAAGAGTTTGATGTATTTGTCTTGCGTAGATACGTTAACACCAAATATTTTGTCTTTTTTTCAACTCAGACGAAGTTTCATTTTGTCTTTTTTTTTACAACGTTTTACACCATATAGTTTTGTCCCTTTCCACAGAAGTGGCACGCAACCTGCCAAAAATATCACACGAAGCACAAACTTCGTAGCTCTGGCAATAATCCTAGGGGTCTCTGGAAAAAAATTATTAATGTATATCCGGCGTGCTCCGGATTCGAACCCGCCTTTGTGTTGCAGGGCTCTCAATGGGAGCAATCGCCCGAGTGGTTACCGGGGCCCAAATTTGGGGTGTAGAGAATAGAACCACTGTTACCTTCCACGCATGTCGTAAGAGGCGAATAAGGAGGTTTGGCTGAAATCGGACGCACATGTCCTAGACGTGTAGAATTCTATGCGTTTAGGGGCCTACTGAACCAATGTGCAACGTATACACGTTCTTGGCAAAGATCAAACATATCACAAAGAGTGATTAAAATTGGTCGTAAAGAATGAACGCAAAGAAGAAGAAGAATGGGAGCAAAGAATGGTAACACTGCAACCTATAAGGCGTCTCAGATGCGTCTCAGGTAAAGGCCTAGGGAAGATACCCTAGTAAATAAATCGTCGCAAAAATCGGATGTGCTGGCCTACTTGTAGGCGAAATACTGACACAACTTAGAATCGCTCTTAGGCTCGAATCACATACAAATCACAAATAGTGGTTAACAAGTAGTCGATATGGAGCGTTCGAAGAATAATAAGGATTCGAACCCCCGACCTCCAGTAGTCACGGCAAAGCTTATCCACTTAGCCACAGTAACATTAACTCTGAATACCTTGACATCCTATTAATAACGATAAAGACTTTTTTACCGGTGACTTCTCTTCAATTTACGAAATCCTTTTTCCCCATTTTCTTCTCTTTTCTGCATTACTGCTACATTACTTAAGTAAAAAAAATTAAAACGGTTTTTCATATTCCCATAGAATAACGCCCACAGTAATGAAGGCCGTTCTAACATATAACTAAATTATTTAGAAGATAGAAAATGTCACCAAATTGTAATCTACGAATGTCAGAATTGGCCATGTTCGATTAAAATTAGCAAGGATTCGAGTTTCTTCAGTTTTATTAGGCTAATTATCATCATTATCGCTATTTGTAAATTCAAGAAAAGCTTCGCAGGCATCGAACGATAATTAGCTTAAAGAATCGAGGAGATTGGATAGTTAAAAAGTATCAGAAAACGGATGATGAATTGATTGGAACGGCTGATTTGCAAATAACTGAAACGCTGATACCGCAATTGCAGAGTTAGTAAGCATTTAATGAATCATTCCGCAGATGAAACAGAGGGAATGAGCTACTATTTAAATGAGAAGCCTGTCATTTATCAGGAATTTGTCTCAATTTATTAAAAAAAATTTAGATTGTATAATAAAATATTTTTTGGAATTAAAGAAGGGAAGAAATGGAGGAAGATAGAATAAGTGAAAAAAGATGAGAGAGCAGAAGAAGCTTCTTTCTTGGTTACGAGGTCAAGGTTTGGATTAATCTGTCTTCGTTTTGAAACAAGAATTTTCATTTGCTTTGCTATTTGAAATGTTAGATGTGGAAGATGTAGGAGAAGATGGATTAACAGATGGATTAACAGAGTGAGGGTGGTTTTATAAAGGAGGGAGGGGGTACACCATAGATTCCCAAACTTTTTCCTTTCATCGCCCACTTTGCACGACATAAGTTTTGTAACGCCCTCTCCACATTATAACAGTTTGCTAATGCCCCCCTCCCACCTATATACATGCTCTATTTTCTCTTTGACCAAGAAAATTGATACATTTCTGTAATACATGGTCAATTTTCAAATTATTATATGCATGAAATAGAAAATGGATGGAAAAATGAAACGTGTAAGATGGGCATAAGATGAATTAAAATACAGAATTCAAATTTTTAATGATTATTTAATCGCAAAATCACGAAAATAATTTTTTTTTTTATATTTATTATTAATTTCCTCTTTATGAAGCCACCAACCACTAATCGCCTGAACACCCCCCACATTCTTCTGAACCCACTATCACACACATTCTTCTGAACCCACTATCGCCCCCCTAGAACGCTTCAGCGCCCACAGTGGGGAGGTACCACCCACTTTGAGAAACGCTGGTGTACACTATTAAACATGTCACGGGACACGAACTAAAATCTAACTGTCTTTCTCAACAAATATATCATGTTCATAAATGTACATCTCACTGTCTTTCTCAACAAATATATCATGTTCATAAATGTACAGGGACAAAATATGGGGAATTGTATACTTTTTCAAACGCTGCATATCGACCACTTGTTAACAACTCTTTGTGATTTGTATGTGATCTGAGCCTAAGAGCTTCTTCTTCTTCTTGGAACGCTCCATATCGACCACTTGTTAACTACTCTTTGTGATTTGTATGTGATCTGAGCCTAAGAGCTTCTTCTTCTTTTGGAACGCTCCATATCGACCACTTGTTAACTACTCTTTGTGATTTGTATGTGATCTGAGCCTAAGAGCTTCTTCTTCTTCTTGGAACGCTGCATATCGACCACTTGTTGACCACTCTTTGTGATTTGTATGTGATCTGAGCCTAAGAGCTTCTTCTTCTTCTTGGAACGCTCCATATCGACCACTTGTTAACTACTCTTTATGATTTGTATGTGATCTGAGCCTAAGAGCTTCTTCTTCTTTTGGAACGCTCCATATCGACCACTTGTTAACTACTCTTTGTGATTTGTATGTGATCTGAGCCTAAGAGCTTCTTCTTCTTCTTGGAACGCTGCATATCGACCACTTGTTGACCACTCTTTGTGATTTGTATGTGATCTGAGCCTAAGAGCTTCTTCTTCTTCTTGGAACGCTCCATATCGACCACTTGTTAACTACTCTTTGTGATTTGTATGTGATCTGAGCCTAAGAGCTTCTTCTTCTTCTTGGAACGCTCCATATCGACCACTTGTTAACTACTCTTTGTGATTTGTATGTGATCTGAGCCTAAGAGCTTCTTCTTCTTCTTGGAACGCTCCATATCGACCACTTGTTAACTACTCTTTGTGATTTGTATGTGATCTGAGCCTAAGAGCTTCTTCTTCTTCTTGGAACGCTGCATATCGACCACTTGTTGACCACTCTTTGTGATTTGTATGTGATCTGAGCCTAAGAGCTTCTTCTTCTTCTTGGAACGCTCCATATCGACCACTTGTTAACCACTCTTTGTGATTTGTATGTGATCTGAGCCTAAGAGCTTCTTCTTCTTCTTGGAACGCTCCATATCGACCACTTGTTAACCACTCTTTGTGATTTGTATGTGATCTGCGTCAGGAGATGGATAAGAATCATAAGGATCTTATGTAAAACCCACTCGTGACTAGATGAGGATTCGAACCTACTACTTTCAGAACAACAGGCGAACATCATAACCACTTCGCCATAGAGATCCCCCCACCCTCCCTTCCATGTCGGACTGTAAGACACAGAAACTAAATCCTCACTACAACTTGCCACATATTGTAAGAAAGACCCGTTCCAGTATATTCCAAAACAAACAGGAGCATGCTTCCAACAATTAATTTCAATTAATACAAGAAACTGCATTTGGAATATCGTTTTCCAACCCCCAAAAAATACATCGAAAAAATGTAAAATTGCAACAGATCCACACAAAAAAGTACATCAAGAAAAGAAAAGAACAGGCAGAACCAAACTTTGTACATATTAATCATCTTGTGAACCTTAATCATTGCACGATCTAGAACATTCCGTGTAGATTATAAACATAATTCATCCGTATTCTATAGACGATTAATGATCTACTTTGTAATGAGCCATAGCCGGATGTCGCCAGAACTCCCGATATGTGCGGAATAATTTATCATTCTATTAAGACTGCCAATTAAGTTAGCTGGGTTTTTTTATAAAGTTATGCAACAAAATGTCTGCCTTCTTGTGAAAATGGTTTTTGTTTTTGTTTGGGCATGTCTACAAGCTGTTATTCATTTTGATGACTTTATTATGAAGGTTTTCCAATGAAGGAAATAGAAAAAATAGTCGACAAATGAAGGATTTGGAAGGATTGTCATCTATTTTATTTTTCCTTGAGAAGCTGAATCATTCGTTCACATAATGCATAAGAAGGCAGTCTGACAGGGATGGATGGATGGAGGAATGGATGTGTAGGTGGATGGATGGATAAGTGCATAGATTAATGGGTGGATTAGATGGATGGGTGGGTGCATGAATAGTATGTTGGTCGGTAGAAAAACAGGGTTTCTTGCGTGGATGGATAGATGGATGAATGGATTGATGGACAGATAGAGGGATAGGTTTGTCGGTTGAAAGACTGTTGCATGGATGAATGGATGGATGGATGAATGAATGGATGGATGGATGGATGGATGAATGGATAGATGGATGGATGGATGGATGGATGGGTGAATGGATGGGTGAATAGATGGATGAATGGATGGATGGAGGGAGGGATGGATGGAGGGATGGATGGATGGATAGATTGGGGGATGGATGGATGGATGGAGGGATGGAGGAGGGATCGATGGAGGGAGGGAGGGAGGGATGGATGGATGGATGGATGGATGGATAGAGGGAGGGATGGATGGATGATTGCATAGAGGATGAATGGATGGATGGATGGATGGAGGGAGGGATGGATGGATGGATGATTGCATGGAGGATGGATGGATGATGGATGGATGGCAGGATGGATGAATGGATGGATGGATGAACAGACAACGAGACAGATTTGTCGGTAGTAAAACATAGTTGCACGGATATATAGATGGATGGATGAATGGATGGATGAATGGATGGATGGATATATTGGTGGGTGGATGGATGCATATATTAACTAGATATTAATTACAAAATGTTCACATAGAAAAGAAACAAAGATATATAAAATACATCCCTTCTCTATTTCTCTGTCGATCCCCGCCTAGACCGATGTACCATATTCTATCATGAATTGTACTGTTGTTTTTAGGCACCCGGTCTCTCCGTACAACTTCTCGCGAATCTATGTGTTATCGTGCTGGGTTTCGCTTCTCGAGGCTGCTAACAAATGGCAGTCTTGCAGTCTGTGCTCTGCATCTGCCGTCTTGTCCGCCTTTTCGCAGTGGCGCAGGCTAGTTGTGCAAATTTTGAATTTGTTGAACATCTAGGCCCGAAGCCTGTTGTGGCCAGTACACATCACTTCTGATAATCATAGTCAGCTTTTGTTCACATAACGTCAAAATCACATGAGGCAGAGACAAACAATTCTTAAAAATGTACACTTAATTCGATCGTGAGCCCTCACTACAACATCGAAATATTTATAATAAATTTGGGATTGGTTTTTTTTTTTCTGTCCCTGTTCCCGTAGTTTGATCTTTTCACAATGTTGTATTACTCGCCACATGCCATTTCCATCAAGTCGCCTATTACGCCATACGAGAAGAGACAGTGGGTCTATTCCTCACTGCCCCAGAAATCACACTGGCGTCTAATACACAAAAAGTCAATTAATTGTGCAGTAAAGAAGAGAAATAAATAGCTGTATACAATTATTATATGCCGTCTCCTTAACTATGGACAACTGTAATGCATCTTAAACATGTTCTGCCTCTTGTAATTTGACTTTGTTTGATGTGTATATTTATCGCATATTTTTTTAATGTATTTAATGAGGTAAAAAGTTAATTGCATATCCTTAACATGACTTTGGTAGAGTCTGTGGTCTAGGGGATAGTGACTCGGTAGGTTAACCTCTACGTTCTGAGTTCGAATCACGCTGATGACAATTTGGTTGCAATTTTTACAAAAGTACAACGGCACCACCCGTTCAGAAAGCAATGGCAATCGTAATAATACCTAAAAAAAATCACAAACAGCGTTAAAAAGCTGGCGTTGATTCGCAAAGTTCTGTATAGAATATACAATTAACTTTTATTACAGGAAATGCAAAGGATAAGCAATTAACTATTTTTTTTATACAGGACTTTGCGAATCAACCCCAGCTTTTTAACGCTGTTTGTGATTTTTATAGGCAGTATTACGTTCAGTAGTTTGCCATTGCGTTCTGAACGGGTGGTGTCATAGTCCTTGTGTAAAAATCCACGCGAAACAATTTACAACCCAACTGTCCGCATCGTGATTCGAACTTAGAACGTCGGGGATAATAGACAAAGTCACTAAGAAAATCCCTGGGAAATGGCTGTTTCGATAGCAACAGTTTTTGTGACTGTAGATAACTAGCTTATAAAAAGAAATGAAAGGCTGGAGAAAACCATCATGGTAGGAGGCATACAAGGAAAGAAAAGAAGAGGAAGACCACGGAGAAGATGGATTCAGGATGTAACTAGTTACGATGTAAACAATTATAAGAAGTTAATATCTGTCTCTTCTTCTTTTTCTTCTTCTTCCAACGCATCATATCGACCACTTGTTAACCACTGTGTGATTTGTATGGGATCTGAGCCTAAGAGCGATTGTATATTGTGCCAATTATGCGCCTACAAGTAGGCCAGCGAGAGCCGCTGTAGCGTAGTTGTTAGTGAACTCGCTTCGCAAGACTGGTGGTCTGGGTTCAGCTCCCGCAATGCGCGTGGAATTTTCCCGACCGCGACGGCTCTCAGGTCGACCCAGCCTCAACTGGGTACCAGACATGCTCTGGGAAAGTAAAGGCGGCCGGCGTGATGCTGACCACATCACCCATCGTGTGCCGACGGTCAATGAAAATACAGGCCTAACACTGTATTGACCTATATACCACGAGGTATGAAAAGTTTACAAGTAGACCAGCACATCCGATTTCTGCGATTTTATTATTCACTAAGGTAGCTTCCCTATGTCCTACATCAGTCGCCTCTTACGACATGCCTTGTAGGTCGCAGTGGTACTATTCTTTGCTTCACTTGCGGGCCTCGGCAACACACGGGCGTAATATTTCTATACATGGAAACCACAATCGAAATCTGATCTCAATCTGGTCTTTTCCATTTCTGCAGAATAAATTACCAACAACATTCACCAATTTGTTGCCGGGGCTGGCAAGAGGAGCAAATAATAGTACCACTGCCACCTACAAGGCATGTCGTAAGACAACTGAGGTAGAGGACTAGTGAAAAACGTAAAAACAAAGTATTATAGTTTTACAAAATACAGAAACAGTGACGATATACAGCAACGTATAGAGGTTGATGCCTAAGGAAGCTACCTTAGTAAATAAAAAGCGTCGCAGAAATCGGATATGCTGGCCTACTTGTAGGTAGGCGAAATACTGGCACAACATACGATCGTTCTTAGTCTCAGATCACATTCAAATCATAAAGAGGGGTTTAACAAGGGTCGATGTGAAGCTTATGAAAAAGAAGAATGTGTATATTTATCTCATATTTAATGCAGTTAACCGCCTGGATCCACAAAGCAAAAGGCTTACCTAACATCCAAGTAAACAATGAAGAACTTCAATGTGTAGAGAGCTACGAATATCTGGGCTCAATAATTAACAATAACGGTGACTGCTCCAAAGATATCTCAAGAAGATTGGCAATAGCAATCAAGAAGTTAAACACAATGAAGAACATGTGGCAAAGCACCTGCAAAATACCAAAATTAAAAATATTGAGAGCATGCATTATCCCAGTGGCTACTTATGGTTGTGAATCATGGACTATTACACAGAAATTAAGAACGAAAATCCAGTCCTTCGAAACTAAATGCTACAGAAAGATCCTACGAATACCATGGACAGAAAAGAGAAAGAACACTGATGTCCTGAAAGAACTAAATGTTAAAGAGAATTGGCTGATAAACAACATACTATACAGACAAATTACATACTTTGGTCACATCAAGCGTCACGATGGCCTGGAAAGAACAATACTAGAAGGCAGGGTCCCAGGACGCAGAGGCAGACCAAGAAGAAGATGGCTACAAGATATTAAAGAAACCATGAATATGACCATCGACGAAGTGGGTGAACTGGAAAGAGACAGAGTGAATTTCAGATGTGCTGCAAAGAGAGCAACGTTCTATAAAGGATACTCACCTTGATGATGAACCGCCTGGAAAATGGCGTTTTGATAGAAGCACGTTTTTGTGACTGTTGCTAACTTTACATGGATTAGTCATTGTATCAGAAATCAATACTTATAATTATGAAACCTGCGATCGAATCAGATCTGAAGTTTTTTTTTCATTTCCGCCGCGTAGTAAACTACCAACCCACATTTTAAAAAATAAATTCATTTTCCCCCTTCCTCATAAAAATGTATGTGCACGCCTATGAACAGAACATCTTACATGCTAAACTGCTGTCAGAACCGTGTCATTTGTCAACGTTTGTGTCACGGGATGTCTACCTGCTAGATCTCCCAAAAAGTAAGGACACAATCTATATCAGACTCGCATACACTGAATTTAAATGGTCTTGGAGTTTAAGAAAACACGAGCATGCGAATCAGATTCGATTTCTAATTGATGTGTCGTACTACTGCAGGAAAGCCAACATCTCTGATGCAGGTGATGTGTCTTCAGACACATTTGCATGCGTTTATGGAAATATATGGAAATTAGAACAGCTAAGGTTTGAGAATCTTTTGAATAGTGGTTCTCAACATATATAGATTGGTGCCATTTTGTGTGTGTGAATGCTCTTCGTTGTTTTTTGTTTTTCTTATAATAATAATAATAAAGGCCATAACCCGTTAGGGTTGTAGGGGTGTCACTGTGGAGACCAACACAAAAAGCACGCCATGAATCTCTGTCTTTAACTCCTCGGGCGAGTGTGGAGAAATTCAGCCCCGACCAGCTCTTGATGTTGTCAAACCAGGATTTTCTCTGCCTTCCTTTCTTTCTTCCACCCTCAATTGTTCCCTGTAGGATAGTATTAACGAGTGAGCTATGTCTCATCACATGCCCGAACCACGCTAGTTTACGCCGTTTCACGATTGTCGAGAGTGGTACTTGTCGACCTGCAAGGTTGTTTATTTTGTTTCTTATATAAATGTTCGTTTTATGCTCTATATAACTAATAATCATTTTTTTATCAGCTAAGCAACAGATTATCAACAGCATTTTTATACCTACTTTGTGTTACCAGAGCCAAACATGGACATTGAACAAAGCGTAGTCGCAAAAAATAACTACACGTGAAATGCGTTGCCTGCGAAAAGTTACCAACAACACAAGAAAAGACAGAATCACCAACATCAGCATAAGAAAGAAAGTTGGCACAAAACCGTGCTTGAATTACATAGAGAAACAAAGAATGAAGTGGTTTGGCCCCTTAATAAGAATGCATCCAAACTCCACAGTATACAGAGTCTTCTACAACAGAACATCGGGAAAGAAGACAAGAGGAAGACCACGGAAAATATGGTTAGATGGTGTGGCAGAATCCTGTGAAAGAGCAAAGATAACAATCACACAAGCCACCAGAACAGCGCAAGACAAAAACAGAAAACCACGACACTGGGCAACAACTCGGTAGCAGTGTGACGACAATAGAAGAAGAAGAAGTGTCTCTCGTCATTCAGGCAAACCTTACTTCGACTTCTGAGGTACTTGTAATTTAGATTCCCAAGTAAAAAAAATCAGAAAACATTTAGCCCAACCGCGTAGTCTGTGATTTTTTGCATGAAGGCCTGCTTACGTGCCCCCAGCTATACATGTATGCTTTCTCGGTCTTCAGACGTGTATTTTTGCATGAAGGCCTGCTTACGTGCCCCCAGCTATACATGTATGCTTTCTCGGTCTTCAGACGTGTATTTTTGCATGAAGGCCTGCTTACGTGCCCCCAGCTATACATGTATGCTTTCTCGGTCTTCAGACGTGTATTTTTGCATGAAGGCCTGCTTACGTGCCCCCAGCTATACATGTATGCTTTCTCGGTCTTCAGACGTGTATTTATCATTCAAAGAGCACATCTACTTTCAAACTTTCTTCAAATTACGTCCATTCTATACCCTTCTACTTCTTCTTCAAACGCTCCATATAGATCACTTGCAAAACCCTACTTTGTTATTTGTAAGTGATCCGAGCCAAAGAGCAATATACGTTTTGACAGTTTAGCGCCTAGTTATGCATATCCGATTTCTGCGAGGTTTTTTATTTTTAAAAACTTCCCTAGGCACCTACCTCAGTCGCCTCTTACGACATGCTTCCTATATCGTAGTGTTACTATCCCTTCCTCCCCTTACGAGCCCCGACAACACACGGGGTGCCCCATTTTATAAGCTTACGCCAACGTCTCAACAAACAGATACGAGACTGCGCTGTCATTGAACTTCACATTTTAAAACATCGTAAAGAGATCGAATCGAGATGTCTGCTACACCATAATTTCACAATACTATAATCGTTTGTAAGTAACAGTCAAAATATTTCGAAATCCAGACTAAAATGTTACTGTGTAAAAAGCAACTAATAATTTACTTGAACTTGCAAATGTTACTCCAAGAATATACATCAATTAAATTCGAATTATCAATTCACGACATTCACTTTTTTGTGTGTTTAGAATTCACTCAAACGTGTGTTTCTATGTAATTGTTTATTTCGAATGTAAGTTTGTATAACAATGTACGTTTGTGTTGTTGAGATTTGAACATTTAGAGCAAACATCGAAAAGATAATTCGACAAATAGAAAGTAAATAATTCGATAGATAAATAGATGATTTGCTGATCGAATTACCGCAATGCGTTGAGCATTCTATTTTCGAATCGGACACAAGGAAGGGTGTGGGTTCATTTTCCGTTCCCAATGTTTTACAAGTGAGAAAAGGGATTGGTCGTCCTACCTCCTGCATACAGGTGTCTCTATGGTAAAGTAGTTATGACGTTTGTAAGGCGTTCTGAAGGTTGTAGGTTCGTGTCAAATTGAGTCACATGTGCAATTTTTTTTTCCTGGAAATATTAAGATTATTGCTGAAGCTACGGAGTTCGTGCTCTGTGCCAAACTCTTAAAGGTTGGCATGCCATTAAGGCGAGTTTTACTACGACTTCTTCGCCCGAGTGGTTACCAGGGCCCAAATTTGGGGTTTACAGAATAGAACCACTGTTACCTGCCACGCATGTTGTAAGAGGCGACTAAGGAGGTTTGGCTGAAATCGGATGCATGTGTCCTAAACGTGTAGAAGTTGTATGCGTTTAGGGGCCTACCAAATCAATGTGCAACGTATACACGTTCTTGGCAAAGATCAAACATATCACAAAGAGTTATTAAAATTGGTCGTAAAGAACGAACGCAAAGAAGAAGAAGAAGACTGCGACGTCTGAAGTACTTGTAATATAGATCCTCAAGTAAACAATCAGGAAACTGCGCACCCTGTACACATCGTAAGTATTTTTGGCACCATTTGGTTTCGAACCGCGGAATTATCAAGTGGTTACTAGCGAAGCGTGTTATCGACTGTGCTATCGGCTCCCCACTATGTATATAAACGTGTGTCTCTAAACTTGCAGGGTCTCCGTGGCGTAGATGCTATGTGCTCGTCTCTCGTGTCAAAGGTACCAGGTTTGCTCCTTCGTAGAGCCATCTGAATATTTTTCCAGAGCTCTCTGATCTCAGTGTAGGTGAGATCTAGTTCCTAGTCCTATCGGAGATGGACAATAAAACGTAGATCCCATGTTCAATTTGAGCACGTAAAAGAACCCTTGGCATTTCAAAATGGAGAAGAGCAGGCTGGACATCTGCTGCCCGTACACCGTTCATTAGAAATGATTATAAATAAAATTCCTACAAAAAATATAACCACCATCTTCAAAATGACATCGGGGACCCTAGCAGGTGCTACGGAGTTCGTGCACTGCAGCTGAGATCTTCCTGTTTAAGAAAGAGATCATCCACACATGGTTACTCACCAAAGTGCAATGATAATGATCCTATCAAATCGATCAATCAATCATATAAACTTGCGTGTTTGAGTTTTTGAGTGTGCTCGCGCGTGCAAACACGCTCGTACATTCTCACGTGTTATGTAACGTGTCTTATCTTATTACTACTTTCCGCAAGCAATTATGCAAACCAGATCTCTCGAAGTATTAACAACTTATGTAATGACATATATTAAACTTTTATGTAGCTACCAGGGGTAAGTAGTCGTCACGCACAACAATCAACGACACGCGAGATGATCTTCACGAAAAGAAAACTACAACCAAGAATGAGAAACTATCGTGACTGGAGAAGTATATACAAATATTGATCCTACTATAACTACCAATAATCAAGAAAATAATCAAGAAAGTTGGTCTATAATCATATATATTCGATTCTGGTTACTTTTCAAGACTGTTTACGCTGACTTACTTCGCCCGAGCTGTTACCGGGGCCCAAATTTGGGGTGTAAAGAATAGAGACACTGTTACCTGCCACGTATGTCGTAAGAGGAGTCTAAGGAGGTTTGGCTGAAATCGGATGCATGTGTCCTAAGCGTGTAGAAGTCTGCGCGTTTAGGGGCCTACCAAACTAATGTGCAACGTATACACGTTCTTGGCAAAGATGAAACATATCACAAAGAGTGATTAAAAATGGTCGTAAAGAACGAACGCAAAGAAGAAGAAGTAGGATTTACTTAATGGTCACTCCGACTTTGTCAGAGTTTGTTCTTTCTTGTTTCTTCTTTGAAAGCTTCATCTCGATCACTTGTTAACCACACTGTGTGATTTATATGTGATCCGAGTCTAAGAGCGATTTTACGTTGTGCCAGTTATGCGCTTACAAGTAGGCCAGCACATACGATTTGTGCGACACTTTTTATTCACTAGGGTAGCTGCCATAGGTCATATATAAGTCGACTTGTAGGTCGCAATGGTACTTTTCTTTGCTTCGCTTGTGGATTCTGATACCACACGTGCAACTGTTTACACTGATCTCATTACTGGTCACTTCATATTCTGTGTGAGTTCTTTGTAAAAAAAATAATAGATGTGGTACTACAAAAGTAGGATCTTGTGTTTCTTCATCATCATTAAAAAGCTTGTCCTCAGCAGAACTTTGCCACCCCAACAGTCCTCCGGAATTTCTCTCTCACATAGGCTAGATGTCCTGCCTCTGCAGTCGTTATGTTCAAACCATCAGTTACATCCTGAATCCATCTTCTCCGTGGTTTTCCTCTTCTTCTCTTGTGTTTATAAATCTTAATAATGAGAGCGTACTGTCGAATGAATAAATGTGGTATGATTTCCTTGCGGAAACATCCCGTGTTTGACTTCTTGGTAAGGTACGAATTTGTTTCTATTGAAACGAAAATAAAACCGATATGCGTGGAGTCAGCCTCGGGCAAGTGAGTTTAATTCCTATATCTTACACAATTCATTTTGTTTGCTTATTTGATACCATACATACATGTCGGTGTCCTAAAACGTCAATTTATTAAGTATCATCACAGCCTCCCCTCGGGTTTCTCCAGATCTGATCCGCTCTGAACACCTCAGATTTGTTAAGTTTCCGTACAGTGCAAATCCTTCAATATACTTTCAGAAAGGAGAGCAAATCGCTGAAATAACATATTTCTCTAACAATAATCTGAACAGAAACGCATTCGTAACAATTGTGTTCTATGAATCATTTATTTCAACAGGTTATCAGGGATTGGGTTACAACTAACAACAACAATCTATAACTAATGATATTGTCATTACTAATTATTATTAAATAATAGTTCGTAAATACTGACATTGTGATGGGAATAATATTGGAGTTATGTTATACTTCTAATCATCAAATAGCTTGTCCTGAGAAGAACTTTGCTACCCCAACAGTCCCTCGGAATATCTCTCATAGGTTAGATGTCCTGCCTCTGCAGCCGTCATGTTCAAACCATCAGATACATCATGAATCTATCTTCTCCGTGGTCTTCCTCTTCTTATCTTTGCCGGTATAGTATTACTACGGGTTATATGTAGGTGTTATACTAGAGGCGCTTATTAAAAAAACTAATATAAATATTAGTTGAGTTGTTTTTTTGTAATGCGAAGTTTGGGAACCGCTGCACTACGTGACGTAATCAGCTTCCTTTTATTGTCAGACCCACCTCTGGTCGGAGAAGGCTCGACTGAATGGTGAGGGACACTGATACGGAAAGCAAACCTTCACGCAAAAATCATTCATAAGCGACCTACTATTTATCCGGACTGCACCTGAAATCATAGCGTGTAAACAAGAAGAAGAATGTCAGACCCAGCTTCCCCTTCTTGGATGTCAATACTTCAAAGATATTTAACGCTTTAACTGTTATGGACATGTATAGACGTTTTTCCCATTCACTGCTAAAGAGGCATTAACACGTCTGTTATTATCTCTCCTCTCTAGTCTAAAGACGTGTTAACACGTTATACATTTCTACTGTCACTGCTATAGGCGTACATTCACGTTTGTGACCTAGAAATAAAGAGTAGCTATTTTTAGCTCCATCTTCGGGAAGTACGAGTATGTAGCAGCGAAAGAGTTAGATTTCTTGTTTAAGTCATACTTTAAATATAGAAATATTTATAGAAATAAATATGTACACACAACAATCACGAACAGTAAACATTACCTTTATATTAGTAAACAGTAAATTTTAGGAAAACAATCTTAATGTTATTAGCAAAAATCGTATACAAATATCTATACATGAATACACATAATAATAATAATAATTTCTCTCGTACCGTTATACGTTACATAGGGCCTGCAAGTAATTTCTCCATACCGCTCTATCCTGGGCAACACGCTCAATCTCCTCCATGGAACATGGAACTGAGACCGATATTTCCTGCCTCTCTCAGCAAAGTTTATTTCAGGGTCTCCTTAGGTCGACCTCTCTTTCTTGAACCCTTTGCATCCCACTTCAATGCCTGCTTTTGATATTCGTTGATCATTTCTCTTCAAGGTGTGCCCAACATATCTCCATCTTCTATCTCTTATAACAGTTGTCACTAGTAGTTGACCAGACATGTCTCTGATTTCATCACTTCTCCTGAATTCGTTCCATTTTATATTCATTATTTTTCACAGACATCTATTTTCAAATGCATTCAACTTGCTTTCTATATCTTTAGTCATTTTCCAACTCTCGCTGGCATATGTTAGGATTGATACAACATTTGAATTGAAAATTCGTAATGTAGTTTTAATACTATATAACTTGCAGTTCCATATTTTATTTAGACTTTTAAAAGCTGATGTTGCTTTGCCAATTCGTATCATAATTTCTTTTTAACATTTCCTGTGCAATCAAAATTGCTACCTAAATAGGTGAACTGCTCTGTTATTTTTATCATTTTAGATTCCAGTGTGATATCTGCGTTACTTGCCATAGGTGTCTAAGAAGAAAAGAATTCGTATCATAATTTCTTTTTAACATTTCCTGTACAATCAAAATTGCTAATGAATATACATAAAGTTATCTAAATATACAGTTGTTATGATTTTCAACTCATTTCATGGCCAGTAACAGCTGATAATGAGCGGACAATCATAACGACAGAGATGAGGTGACTTAGAAGAGCTGCAGGTGTGACAATAAGAGAGAAAATTAGAAATGAAGAAATCAGAAGAAACTATCATGGAATTCATTTAAAAAAAACATATTAAGTAGTTTGGACACAGTGGCGGCTCGTCATTAAGGGCCAGAGGGGCCGGGCCCCACCAAAAGTAATATGTAACGTGTATTTATTATTTAATAAATTAAAATATAACCTATCCTAAAGCCATGATTTTCCCAAAAATTGTGTCGGGCACCACCAACAAAAACGATCCCGAGCCACCCTGTTTGGATAAATGATAAGAATGCCCTGGTATCGTCTACCACAGAGAGCCACACAGAAAAAGTATAACGTGTGCAGAGCAAAAGGAAGACCACGCAAAAAATGGATCGACGGCTTCAAGAACAACCTTAAGAGAAGGAATAACAGCTTACAAAGTGCATTAGCACAAGCACACACAAGATCACTACACCCTCCCCTCCCTTACCCCAACACTTCTATAAAGAAGTAAAGGGGGAGAAAAGAATAAGAAAGATACAGTACGTACTTTAGTTCAGTAAAAACGTCTTTGACATTTTCCTTTCCTATGTCGCTTACCATTGACAAAGCAGCGGAGAAGAACATTAATTCCTTTAAATGCAGATGCTACAGAAGAGTACTTAGAATATCATGGACAGAGAAAAGAAAAATACTTCTGTTCTGCAATAGCTTGATATTAAAGAGAGTTAGCTATTAAAGAGCATAACATCGAGAACAATTAAATATTTCGGACACATCAAACAACATGAGTGACTAGAGAAGATAATTTTGGAGGGAATCGTGCCTGGAAGAAGAATGAGAGGAAGATCTAGAAGATGATGGGTACAAGATATCATTGACGATCTGAGAATGACTGCTGCCAACGCCGGTCAATTTACACAGAACAGAGTTTTTCAGGATTGCTGTCATGGGAGCCAAATTCCGGAAAATAGAAGCTACTTGATGATGATGATGATACTGCCTCTAACACACACAGACATACGAAAATGTCAGAAGGAAAGAGATATATCGCATACACACACACATGCATTTACTTACAACAGATCAGACAAACCTATTCAATTCATAGTCTATACCACAGATTCCCAAACATTTTCGGCCCACCGCCCCCTTTGCGCGACATGAACTTTGTAACGCCCCCTCCCCATTATAACAGTTAACCAACGCCCCCACCCATTATATACATGCTCTATTCTCTTTTCGACATAGAAAATTGATATATATATTTCTGTCATACATGGTCAATTTTCAAATGATTATATACATGAAATAGAACATTCTTTAAAAAATGAATCGTGTAAGACGGGTTAAAGATAAATTTAATTGCAGAATTCAAATTTTAAATGATTATTCAATCGTAAAATCACGAAATAATTTATTTTAAAATATTTATTATTCATTTCTTCTTTAAGAAGCCACCGACACCTAATCGCCTGAGCACCCCGCCGAATTATTCTGAACCCACTACTGTCCCCCTAGAACTCTTCAGCGCCCACTGGGAGGCGATACCGCCCACTTTGGGAAACGCTTGTTTATACTCATCTTAAGATGTCTTATCAAATAACATACGACACAGAAAGAGCACAATAAATTGTATGCTTGCAGAGGACAGCCAGAAATTATGCCCATCATTCATATTGTAATGTTGCACACAAGCTGTTCCTCGATCCCCCATGGGTATAAGTATTGGGTTTGGTAAGGGTCGAAGAATTGATTACTTCAGTCACGAAAAGTGGAAGATTCCCTTGTTGCAAGTGGCATTCTCAGGTTCTTTTATTGTGAATACGTGATCGATGAAGCGTGACGCTTATTTACCATTACTAGTAAACAGAACAGTTAAATATGTGTCATTATATACGTTTTGTTGATTTTCTGTGGAGACGGGGATTGACAATACTTTATCAGGCCAGATACAATGAGAAATTGACAGAGATGGAGTTACAGAGGCGTGTAGAAATAGAGAGTGGAGGTAGATATTGGGAGATGGAGAGCTTGAACGTATGAAGAGATATATACAGAGATGGAGAGAAAGAGACTGAGAGATGTGCAGGCAGAGATGGAGACACAGAGGCGTGTAGAAATAGAGAGTGGAGGTAGATATTGGGAGATGGAGAGTTAGAAGGTGGGGAGGAGATATATATATATATATATGGATATATAGATGGAGAGAAAGAGAGTGACTCAGATGCCGGCAGAGGTGGAGACACAGAGGCGTGTAGAAATAGATAGGGATGGAGAGATGAGGTCGATATTGAGAGATGTAAAGATAGACAAATAAACACGTTTACGAAACTAGGCAAGAAAAAACAATTATTAAGAGAAATAAAATTCGGACAAGTAAAGTATTTTGGGCACATAAAAAGACATAACACCATGATAAAATATTTACTAGAGGGGAAAGTTGAGGGGAAGAGCAAGAGGAAGACCGAGAGATAAGTGGGAGGAAATTTTAACCATTTAGCTGCTAAGGACGTATATATCGTTTTTCTCATTCCTTCTAAAGACGCATTAACACGTCTATTAGTATCTCTCATCTGTGGACTATAGACGTGTTAACACGTTATACATTTCTACTGTCACTGCTATAGGTATACATTCACGTTTATGACCTAGAAACAAAGAGTAGCTATTTTAGTTAGGCCTTCAGAAAGTATGTAGCAGCGAAAGGGTTAAGAAATGGACAGGTTACAGTCTGGCAGAGCGCAACACCAAGGCGAAAAACAGAGGATGCTGGAGATTCATTGCAGCCAACCTTCAATGTGGAGACGGCACCTGATAATGATGATGAAAGATAGACAGTATGAATGAGACATATACAGATAGTGGGGTCTCTGTGGTATAGAAGTTACGTGCTCGCCTCGCGTTCTAAAGATACTCGGTTCGCTCCCTCGTGGAACCATCGGTATATTTTTCTATCCCTGATCTCAATGTAGGTGAGATCGAGTTCCTAGTCCTATCGGAGACGGACGATAAAACGTAGGTACCCTGTTTAAGTAGAGCACGTAAAAGAGCCATTGACAGTTCAAAATCGAGAAGAAACGAGCAGGCTGTACGGGGCAAATCGAGAAGAAACGAGCAGGCTGTACGGGGCAAATCGAGAAGAAACGAGCAGGCTGTACGGGGCAAATCGAGAAGAAACGAGCAGGCTGTACGGGGCAAATCGAGAAGAAACGAGCAGGCTGTACGGGGCAAATCGAGAAGAAACGTGCAGACTGTACGGGGCAAATCGAGAAGAAACGTGCAGACTGTACGGGGCAAATCGAGAAGAAAAGAGCAGGCTGTACGGGGCAAATCGAGAAGAAACGAGCAGGCTGTACGGGGCAAATCGAGAAGAAACGAGCAGGCTGTACGGGGCAAATCGAGAAGAAAAGATCAGGCTGTACGGGGCAATATTCATTAGAAATATTTTTAAAAAAAGCTCCAACACTATCTTCTAAATTACACGGGGACTCTCGTCGGTGCTACGGAGTTCCTAGACCGCCGCTGAGATCTTCTTGTGTAAGACTGAGAATAGAGAATACTTGGTTTAAAAAGAGTTTTAAAGCCGAAGGATTGACTTCATTGCACTGGGTTTTACCCCATATAGCTCGGTCCCTCTCTGCAAAAATGGCACGCCACCTGCCGAGAGTATTGCACAAAGCATGAACTCCGTAGTTCCAGCAACAAACCTAGGGGTCTGTGGAAAAGAACTGCACTCGTGAACAGAACGGCGTGGTCCGGATTCGAACCCACGACCTTCGACTCCCAATGCAAAGGGCTTAACCACTTAGCCACAGAGACCGCCTTACTTACTGAAGTGCAATGATGATGATCCAATCAATCAATGAAAATCAATCAATCAATCAATGAAAATCAATCAATCAATGAAAATCAATCAATACACAGATAGAAAGAAGGAGACTGAAAGAGGTGCAGGCAGAAATAGCGCGAGATGAAGAGAAAGAGACTGAAAGAGGTGCAGGCAGAGATAGCGCGAGATGAAGAGAAAGAGACTGATAGAGAGGTGGGATGAAGACAGATATGTACATAGAGAGACGCGCAAAGAGATGGGAAAAGGCACAGAGGGAGACAGAGACTCATTGATAGGTAGGAATGCAGCCAAAGATACACATAGACCGACAGAGAGGTGGACACAGACGTGAAGTATATGAGAAATATAGACTGACAGAGAAGTGGAGACAGAGACGAACAGATAAGTGGATAGAGAGACTAACTGAGAGAGAAAGACAGTGGCTAGAAGAGTGTGAGAGACACAGACTGACATAGAGACGGAAGACAGAAAAAAAAGACAGAGAGGTGTTGGCAGAGCCGGACATAGAGAATTCATTGATTGAATAATTGGACCATCATCATTGCACTTCGGTGAGTAACCATGTGTCCTACGATCTCTTTCTTACACAGGAAGATTTCAACGGCAGAGCATGAACTCCGTAGCACCGCCATGTGTCCCCGATTTAATTTAGAAAATGGTGACAATATTGTGTAAGTTTTTTTTCTAATGAATTTTGCCCGGGCAGCGGATTTTCCCGATTTTTGAAATGTCAATGGTGTTTTTATGTGCTCAACTTGATCACGGAACCTACGCTTTATCGTCCGTCTCCGATAGGACTAGGAACCATGATCTCAGAGACCTCTATGATCTCTGCCGATTGTTTTGCTTAAACTAAACTAAAATAAAGTAAACAAGTTGTCTCCGTAGATTTCTCCAAATAAAATGGCAGGATAACATTCCAGATACAGAAGCTCTCATAAGAGATTGATTGATTGATTGATTGATTGATTTTTCGATCAAGAAGAACTTGAGCTTTCAGATCTTCGGCTCGGTGCCATGGGCATCGTAACCTTTCAGTTGGGAGCCACGAACACCGTAAATATGGAGAACCTGTGACTTTTCTGCCAGTCCACGGAATTCAACCCGCACTCACAAAGCTCTTGTTACCCGTAGTCCAACGCGCTACTAACACGTGGGGCAGGCGGGCTATAGGATCATCATCATTGCACTTCGATTTTGAACTGTTAAGTGTTCTTTTACGTGCTCAAATTGAACACGGTACCTACATTTTATCGTCCGTCTCCGATAGGACTAGGAACTCGATCTCATCTACACTGAGATTAGGAATCTCTGGAGAAATATCCAGATGGTGCCACGAGGGAGCAAACCTGGTACCTTTGGCACGAGAAGCGAGCACCTAACATAGAAGACACTACGTTCGTCATCACTAATCGTGTATTCTGTGTCTAGCAAAACAAAGCGTTTGTGAATGACACTCCTCAGTAAAGCTATTTCCAAATGGCTCGCAAGTTGTGTCCTCCACGTGGTGACCCTGGAAACAGATAACGGTCCTGTCTGGCTATGCGGGTAGGGAAAGCTACTCCGTTATAAGTAGTGATGCAGACGTAGTCACGTTGGATGAGATTCGCTCGCAAGACAGACGATCGGAATCCCAAAGTGACTATTAATGCACCTCTCGCCGGCTGATAAGAAAAGCTGAACGGATAAACACCAAGGGATGAGGGGGTGTATCCAGAGAAGAGACGTGGGCCTACATGGGGGGAAGCTCGGAGCCTGTAGGTGGGGCCCCGACTTGAGTTGCATGTGGGACAACATGGGGCGAAATTCGGAGCCCTGAGGTGGGTGTCCAAGTTGAGCTCCGTGTCCAGCCAATCTGGAGGCATGGTGAATGTGTGCATGGTGAGAAATAATAGACACGGAGTGCAGGCAATGGGGCCGAGCGAACAAGCATGCGAGCGATGCACGGGTGGGCCCAACGGTGGGACAGACATGCAAGCGCTGATGGTGGAGGGACGAAGGGGCGTAGCAAGCGTAGGGGTGAGCGGACCACCCAAATGTGCAGAGAAATAAAACTAGAAATCCCAGCAGAGACGCGTTTCCGCTGTGCAGGGAACTACTACTGCCTTGTAGTTAGATTGGGGACAATCAACGCCTAACGGACCAAACCGTACACAAAACTGGACGGTAGGCAAACCAAGTAGTCCAAAAAAGACCGGTAACCTGGACAGATGACGCTCAACAACCCGATAGGGCAGGTTGTCTAGGGGTCGTTACCCTAAAAGAAAATAACAACCTGCTGCCTTGCAAGTCGACTGGGAACAGCCAAAGGCTGTCGGAGAGCGAACCCAGTAAACGCTGGCTGAAACTGGAAACGTCATCGAAGGATAAGCACTAGAGCTCCAAATAGCGCTGAACGATGTGACGTAAATATTAGTTCTTGGCAAAGGCTGTTTCATCGAAGAATAAGCACTAGAGCTCCAAACAGCGCTGTACAATGTGACGTAAAAATACGTTCTTGGCAAAAGCTTTTTATATATCACAATAAGAATGATCAAAATGGTAGAAAAAGAACAATCGCGAGAGAGAGAGAGAGAGAGAGAGAGAGCGAAAGAGAGAGAGAATTAAATGATGTCATAGCACGATAAATAGTGTGTGCTCGATATTCTGTCATTTATGAATGGTTACATTACTCGAAGAAATATTACAGTTTTTATTTATATATATTGTGAAGTGTAGGTGTTTATGTGAGCTATTCCGCTGTAGATTGCGAAATGTTAAATTCTAGTGTCAAAACCAACCTTTCTGCGTTATTGATGTGAGTAATAGATTGACTCAAGGGCGGCTCGTCTTTAAGGGCCAGTGGGGCCCGACCCCAACAAAAACCGAAAGGGGGAATAACTTCCCGTAATAGACAAATAATAGTAAATACTCAAAAAAACATGATTTTTCCGAAAATTTATGTCTGGCCCCACCAAGAAAAATAACCACGAGCCGCCACTGGATCGACTTATCTAACTATTTTTGTTTCTTCTTCCACTGCTACTACATATATTCTCAGACGTTTTCTTTTTTTTCTCTTCTTCTGGTCTGTTTATAAGCATCGGCACACGCGAATACAGGGGTTTAGCTACTTAATAAGAATGCATCCAAACATGAGGAAGGTATGGTTGAATGAATTAGAGCGCGGCTATCATGCGGGAGACCCGTGTTCTCTCTCTCTCGTGATCGTTCTTAAGCCGTTTTTATCATTCTTCATAGTTCATAGTTCATAAGTACGGTTCCAACTTCACTGCAACGGGTCACCCCATAATTGCTCCGTTCCTGTGCCAATGAAAATCACACGAAATGCTAACAACTGTGAAATGTTTCCTGTATGAACTAATTCCAGAATGAAACAGCCGCGTACCACCACAAAAGCAACCTGCTCCGCATAAAATGCATATGACCGTCGCTAATGTAGCAACACAAAACTGTTCATCACTTGAACTGCAATTCTTGTCGAAGGAACATCAATCACGACAAAATCCAGCTTTCTGCACCCGCAATATAACTGCATACGGCAGATTGAGCTTGTTCGTCATAACCACTGTCCGCCATTTTCTGAATACACACTAACACACAACAAACGCACGGTTGACACAGCAGAAAGCATTCCATGTAACATTCACAGCTCACAGCGTTGTTCAAGCACTAACTCAGTAGCTCGGCAAACGAAACCGGAAAATACCCGACCAAACATGTCAGAAATGCGCTAGCAAAGTCGTATTCAGAATCAAACAGTTCTGACTCTGAATGGCCCTCCCGCATTCCGCCATTGTTTTTCTATTCATTCTATTGTGATATATAAACAGCCAAACATCAAGAACGCGATGTACGTGCACAGCCTTCAGTACCTATTGGAGCTCAGGTGCTTATCCTTCGGTTTTGTGTTCAGTTTCAACCAGCGAGACCCACGATCAATTCAGTTCGATAAGGTCATGTTTTTTTCTGTTGCGGCAAAAACAAAAAATCCTAAAACTGCACTAGTCATGTGACCGTTAAATTCCTCAGGCTCCCGTCCTACCTGTTCTACACCGCCCTAAAAAAATCATAGTTCTAACTAAGAATGGACAAGAAACTTATACTAGCAGATCTTTAGAATTATGTTTTAGTTTACTAAGTATTATGTTTCTGTATTTCTTTTCTTATTGTAGACTGGACAGAGAGATCGAAACTAGAATCCAGCAAGCCAACAACATTACATACCAACTTACCCCAATTTTGAAACACCCAGCAATTCCAGTAGTGACTAAAAGACAGATTATAAATGCAATCTTCATACCAACACTGTGCTACCAGTGCCAAACATGGCACTGACAAAAGAACAAGAAAGGAAAATTACCACATGCGAAATGAGATGCCTGAGGAAAGCAGTAAATAAAACAAGAAGAGACCATATAAGAAATGAGGAAATTAGAAGAACAGTCGGAACAATACCTGCTATTAGATTTATTGAAAAACAGAGACTCAAATGGTTTGGCCACTTGATCAGAATGAACCCGAATACACCAGTTGCAAGAGCGTACAACCTGAAAATTGAATCATCAAGAGGAAAGGGCAGACCAAGAAAAAGATGGGTTGATGGAGTTAGACATCTTAAAACTCCACAATACCACACCATATCAAGCGACCGAGTGTGCATTATCTCGGAAACCGATCATCAGTTAAACCTGCTACGCCTAGCGGCAAATAAGCAGAGAAGGACAAAAGAAAGAAAGACTTCTTTTCTTGATAAAGTTCTATGGTCGAAACGACGAGTGCTGTTATATTTTCATATTTCATCATTAATTTTTTATTACATATGTAAAAGAAAAAGAGGAAAAAAACCTGGCATTACTGTCTGTAGTACCGCTTTTTAGGGCGTTGTAGAACAGGTGGGATGAGAGTCTGAAGATTTTAATGACCACATAACTAGTAAAACTAAGATAATTATATTTAATTCAAATGTCAAGTATGTCTTTCTGTATGGAGCGGAGACATGGAGAACGACTAAGGTGAACACCAAAAAGCTGCAGACATTCATCAATAGATGCCTACGCAGGATACTCCATTTGAGATGGTATGACAAGACCACAAACAGAGAACTGTGGGATAGGGCAGGACAACGGCAGGTAGAACAGGAGATAATGAGCAGAAGGTGGCGATGGATAGGACACACTGAGGAAACCCCTGACAGCATCGTGAGACAGGCTCTCCGATGGAACCCCAGGGCAATAGAAGTAAGGGAAGATCCAGAAACACCTGGAGACGGGAGTTAGAGATGGAACGCAAATAAACGGGGAGAGAGTGGCGAGATCTGGGAAAGATGGCCTTGGATAGGCGGGCTTGGAAGGCCTTGGTTGCTGACCTATGCTTCCCTAGGGGCGAAGGGTGAAGAAGAAGATAACTTGTTCAGTCGCGGCGAAGCTGTTCAGGTTATAATTTTTCATTTATTTCCACAACAGAAAAAAAATTCTTAGCCTTACCGTGAATGAAACATGGGTCTCCAGCATGGAAGCCGCGATCTAATCTATTCGGTTGTAATACTGTATATATATATACACATGTCTCTGTTCAATCGCTAATTTCCTCAGTCTTACCACAACCTTGCACGGTTTTCTTCAGTTCTGATCTGATCCCATCTTTTTTCTTTTTTCGATTCAGAAGCACTTGAGCTTTTCAGCTCTTCGGCTCGGTGCCATGGACATCGTAACCCTTCGGTTCGGTGTCACGAACACCGTAAATCTGGGGAATCTTTGGCTTTTTCTGCCATCCCGCGGAATTGAACCCGCACACACAGAGGGATAGTCACCTGTAGTCCAACGCGCTACGAACACGCTGGGCAGACGGGCATCTGATCCCGTCTGCTCACCCACAGCCAACACTAACTGTGCCTGATAACTGAGGGAGAAACCTATGACCTAGTTTAAGTTGGGGGTGGAATATTATATATATATATATATATATATATATATATATATATATATATATGTTTGATAGAACACTGCAAGCTTTTTGCAATTTTACTCAATTCTGTGAGTCTATGGTTATTTATTGGTGCAAAATATTCATAATATTGATATTCCTTATTGTTAAACTAAACTTGTTGCATAATATAATTTCTGGAACCAGCAGGGACAGCGAACGAAGGGGAGGCCGAGAAATACATGGAGACGAGATTTAGAGATCAACAATATAAAGAAGAGTTGGAGGGAGCTGTAGGAGATAGCGCGAGATAGGAAGACTTGACATGAGTTGGTTGAGGGCCTATGCCCCAATCCGGGGTAAAAGGCAAAGAGAGAGAGAGAGAGATAATATAACTTCGATTTAGCATTTTGTGTTGATGATGTTAAAATCAATTCATCTATATACAACAATACTGGAATGCGAGGTCACGTGGACGTGGTGTAGTTGTTGTCTGAGTTCCCATCATTCTTACCTGAGTCCGCAGGCTTGTAAGTTTATAGTTGGCTCTGACCCACCTCAGATTTGTAGATTTCCGTACAGTAGTAGCAACCTTAACGAGAAATGATTGATTATAGAATTATACGCCCAATGGATGAATATGTGATGTGTAACCAACAGCTGTTGATAATCAAGATCTTTCTTGCATTGTTCTTCTCTTCTGCATATTGTGAAAGGATATTCGTAAACAAGCGCAAGCTGTCGATTTAGAATGTATTACCACTTTGTACGTTCTCTTAAAATATAGTTGTTTTTGTAAGGATGAAATCAATGCAGAAATCAAGTATTTGAAGTCAAGTTAAGATTATATTGAAACATTATATTAACAATTCTACTATCATCATTAAGTTGCATCAAGATGGTAGTTTTATATAAGCAAGGGAATATAAGAATAAATTGACAAAAATATTCAGTTGTTTTTAACTCAATACTTTAGTCAAGATGGAAAAAAAACAAGAAACAGAAGTTATTTTGTTTCTTTGTTTGTTCCCTGATAAAAACCATGACCGCCGATAACATACGGCCGGTGGGCTCAGGTAAAATTATAGGATATAAGAGCACAATTGTCGCGTAACCTTGCATTTCAGTATTATTGTAATATAGACAAACTCGTTTTAAAAATAACACAACACACTAAATCAAGGTTATATAATGCAACAAGTTAAGTTTAACACCAAGGAATATCAATATTATTAATATCTCTCATCAATAAATAACAATTGACTCACAGAATTGAGCAAAAGTACACAAAAACTTAGTGTTTTATCAAAAACATATACATAAACCAGCCCCCATTTAACAGAAACTTTTATTTTCCCGTATGAGCTAATCGGGCTTATGTTTATAAATCTGTCTTGTATCATGTTATTTATGTTTTCTTTGTTTGTGTTAAACTTCTTTCTAATGTTTGTATATGTAAGTACACACAACAAGCATATGACCGAGTTATGTGGACAACCACATTAAGTAAAGTTGCAGAATCTTTTGAAGAGATACTTAGGGATGAGCTGAAAGACAAGAGAGACAGGCGAAAACTCAGAAATTGTCACAGTGAAACACTTGCCAATTTACCGTCTGTAAACTCCCGAGTGGTTACACGGGCCCAAATTATGGGGTGCAAAGAATAGAACCACTGTTACCTGCCACGCATGTCGTAAGAGGCGATTAAGGAAGTTTGGCTGAAATCGGATGCACATGTCCTAAACCTGTAGAAATATATGCGTTTAGGGACCTACCAAACCAATGTGCAACGTATACACGTTCTTGGCAAAGATCAAACATATCACAAAGAGTGATTAAAATTGGTCGTAAAGAACGAACGCAAAGAAGAAGACAAAGTCCGTCTGTAAAGACGAAAAATGCCATATATATATATAATATACATCAAGATGAAAGTAGCCTATCAATGGAGCTAATCTGGCATATATTATATGAAAATGAGAAGGTTCAGTTATGACGTAGTATAGGTCAAGGTTGTGTAATGGTGTATAATTGTAGTGCGGGAAGGGACGAAGAACATATGTGACGTAGGACGAGCTAGCCAGAACCGGTTTAAATAGTAAATACACACAACGGCAATAGGTAACTGGCAACTTTTGTCAATAAGCTACTTTTATCTTGAACACCCTGTATATACACATAGTATAAATATATAGACGTGAGCGTCTGTAGCTCACAAAACCAAGCGTCCCTGGTTCAAACCCCACGGTGAGCAAGTTTGAAAGCAAATTCATTTCGGTGGGATTTTAAAAAAGGTAACAATTAGACCTCACCGTTCAGAAAGCAATGACAAACTACTGAACGTATAAGTGGTGCTTAGAAAATTAAAGACTCGTTTACTGTGATTGATGACTGCGTCCTGTAAAGGATATGACACGATTTTCATTTTCAGAAAAATATAGACATTTTAGCTGCGCTAAAACTGAACAAGTAAGATATATATATATATATAGCTTATTTATTCAGTTTTAGCGCAGCGCTCTACCCAGGCTTATAAAATATCAGATTACCTCATACATTTTTAGCATCTCACTGTTGTATTAACACTGGGCATATGGTGAGTTCTGATAGCAAGATAATTGACTGCTTAATGAGCTTCCAGAAACTGATGTCTCTATGAACGATCTATAATCTAGATAGCATGAACCATCATGAAGTTACCAGTAATGTCATTACCAGTAATGTCTATTATAATGTCTTCTCTCTTGCAGCTTACACTTTACATGATGAAATATTTCACCTCTTACATTTCTTGAATGTTTCAGAAGAGTAAACCGTCTATTGATTGCCGGGGCTCTTATGGAGAAGAAAGAATAGTACCACTGCGACCTACAAAGCTGCCCGAGTGGTTAACGGGGCCCAAATTAGCAGTGTAAAGAATAGAACCAATGTTACCTGCCACGCATGTCATAAGAGGCGACTAAGGAGGATAGGCTGAAATCGAATGTACATGTCCTAAACTTGTAGAAGTCTACGAGTTTAGGGGCCTACCAAACCAATGTGCAACGTATACACGTTCTTGGCAAAGATCAAACATATCACAAAGAGTGATTAAAATTGGTCGTAAAGAACGAACGCAAAGAAGAAGAAGAAGAAGAAGAAGAAGAAGACCTACAAAGCATTTTGTAGTAGATGATTGGGATAGGCCCCTAGGAAGCTTCCTAGTAAATAAAAAAGTGTTGCAGAAATGTCGTTTTAGAAAATTGACAATGTCAACGCCCGTACTATTTGACTGTACCAATGCTTTTACTACTTGACAATAAAAAAGTTCTTACCACTTGACTATACCAACGCTCTTACCACTTGACTATACCAACGCTCTTACCACTTGACTATACCATGGCTCTTACCACTTGACTATACCAACGCTCTTACCACTTGACTATACTAGAACTCTTTCCACTTGACTATACTAGAACTCTTTCCACTTGACTATACCAAAGCTCTCACCACTTGACTATACCAACGCTCTCACCACTTGACTATACCAACGCTCTTACCACTTGACTATACCAACGCTCTTACCACTTGACTATACTAGAGCTCTTACCACTTGACTATACCAACCCTCCAACTACTTGACTACACACCAACCCTCCAACTATTTGCCTATACACAAACCCTCCAACTACTTGACTGCACCAGTACTCACACTTTATGCTAACACATCCCTAACAATATTTCTCACATTCTACAGTGTATCGGGCATAACTCTGTGTAGATTTAATCAGTGTCGCATTTTTCTCAGATTTCCATTACATTCTTAAAACCCATTTTCAATCTTGTGATATCATTAATCCTTCAATTTCTGCTCAATCATGATTGAGTGCCAATATCCATTTAGCGCATCCCAACATTTATTGCTTTTTATAAGGACATAATGCAGGGGCCTGTAGTGTGTGTGTGTGTGTTGTTGTTGGTATGCTTGGTCGACTTGAACCACGATAACATAATATTTAACGCACTTGCCCCAATAACAAGAGGATCCAGGTTCAAAATCCCAGAGTGAAATATTTTTTCCGAGCTTAAGTCGACCCTGGCTCAATTGGGTAAAAACAAAACACTGAGATAAGCAGATACCAGTGGGAAAAGGGCTAAGGGAGAGAAGCTGGCGATGGATTAGGATACACATTGAGAAGACTGACCGGAATAGTTACAAGATAGGAATTGTTTTGGAACGCCTAGGGAAAGAGGTGTAGGGGAAGGTTTAGAAATATACATAGAAGATAAATGACAACTGATATTAAATAATTAGGTACGAGGTGGAAAGAATTGGAAGGAATGGCAAGAGAGAGGAATGGCTGGAAGAGGTTTACTGAAGATCAGTACTCCGATGGGAGTTGAAAGAATTGGAAAGAATGGCAAGAGAGAGAAATGGCTGGAAGAAGTTTGCTGAAGATCTGTACTACCATGGGAGTTGAAAGAATTGGAAGGAATGGCAAGAGAGAGAAATGGCTGGAAGAAGTTTGCTGAAGATCTGTACTTCGATGTGAGTTGAAAGAATTGGAAGGAATGGCAAGAGAGAGAAGTGACTGGAAGAAGTTTGCTGAAGATCTGTACTACCATGGGAGTTGAAAGAATTGGAAAGAATGGCAAGAGAGAGAAATGGCTGGAAGAAGTTTGCTGAAGATCTGTACTCCGATGTGAGTTGAAAAGGCAAGAAGAAGAAGAAAGCA
This sequence comes from Arion vulgaris, assembly GCA_020796225.1. Classification (NCBI taxonomy): domain Eukaryota; kingdom Metazoa; phylum Mollusca; class Gastropoda; order Stylommatophora; family Arionidae; genus Arion; species Arion vulgaris. The sequence goes on from CM036768.1 coordinate 12,231,795, forward strand.
CTGAGAAGTGAATACTACAGGGTGTTCAACTTAAAAGCAGCCTGTGAATGGAGCTAATCTGGCATATATGTATGGAAATGAGAAGGTTCAGTTATGACGTAGTATAGGTCAAGGTTGTGTGATGGTGTGTAATTGTACTGCGGGAAGGGGCGATGAACAAATGTGACGTAGGACAAGCTAGTCAGAACCGGTTTAAATAGTAAATAGACGAGATGCAATGCGTACCTGGCAAATTTCTATTTATCGCTTGGGCTGCTTTTAAGTTGAACACCCTGCATATATTCCTTTCGTACCATCATACAGTACATAGGGCATTCGAGTAATTTCTCCACACATCTCTGTCCTAGGCAACTTGCTAAATATCTTACATGGAATTAAGTTATATATTTTTTTGCCTCTTTCTTCTCAGGAGTTCCATTGAGCATTGTTCCCCCACCTCTTTCATTCATCTTTCTTGAACCCTTTGCCTCCCACTTCAATGCCTGCTGTGGTATTCTTTGATCCTTTCTTCTCAAGGTATGTCCAACATATCTCAATCTTCTCCTTGTTATAACAGTTGTTATTAGTGTTTGACCAAACATTTTTCTGATTTCATCACTTCTCCTGTGTAGAAGTCTATGCGTTTAGGGGTCTACCAAACCAATGTGCAACGTATACACATTCTTGGCAAAGACCAAACATATCACAAAGAGTGATTCAAATTGGTGGTAAAGAACGAACGCAAAGAAGAAAGAAGGAGGAGAAGATCACTTCTCCTTATTTCGTCCCAATTTATGATCATTATTTTTCGCAAACATCCATTTTCAAATGCATTCAACTTGCTTTGTATATCTTTAGTCACTTTCTAACTCTCTCGCTGGCATATGTTAGCATTGATACAATATTGGAATTGAAAATTCGTAAATTCGTAATTGAACCCATCCCCCTTCCCCGTGGATACCGTGAAACGAACCATGCTGAATTATTGAAAGAGATTGAGCGAGTTGCCCAGGACAGAGCGGTACGGAAAAATTAATTGCATGTTCTATGTAACGTACAACGGTACGAGAGAAATATATATATATATATATCGCTATCATCATCATCAAGTAGCTTGTCCCTTCAGGATCTTGGCTCCCATGACATCAGTCCTGAAAAACTCTGTTTTCTGCAGGTTGACCGGCGTCAGTCGCAGTCATTCTCAAATCGTCAATGACATCTTGCACCCATCGTGTTCTATGTCTTCCTCTCGTTCTTCTTCCAGGCACCATTCCCTCCAAATGTATCTTCTCTCTGCAATCATGTCGTTTGATGTGTTCGAAATATTTAATTTTCCTTGATTTTATGATCTTTAACATCCAAAACTCTTCAATATCAAGCTGTTGCAGAACAGAAGCATTTATTCTTTACTCTGTCCATGATATTCTAAAAAATCTTTGATATATATGTATATACATATATCATCAAGGTACGTATCCTTCATAGGACGTTGCTCTCTTTGCAGCACATCTGAAATTCACTCCGTCTCTAGTCAGTTCACCCACTTCGCTGATGGTCATATTCATGGTCTCTTTAATATATTGTACCATCTTCTTCTTGGTCTGCCTCTGCATCCTGGAACGCTGACCTCTAATATTGTTCTCTCAAAGCCATCGGGACGCTTAATGTGACCAAAGTATGTAATTTTTCTGTATAGTATATTGTTTATCAGCCAATTGTCTTTAACATTTAGTCATTTCAGGACATCAGTGTTCTTTCTTTTTTCTGTCCATGGTATTTGTAGGATCTTTCTGTAGCATTTAGTTTCGAAGGAATGGATATTTGTTCCTGTTTTGTGTGTAATGGTCCATGATTCACAACCATAAGTAGCCACTGGAAATATATATATATAGTATTTCTCTATATATAGTATTCCTATAAAATTCTAAAAGCTGTTATTAAATTCAAATAAATTCGTCACACAACTTCCATGAACACAGAAGACGCGGGGGAAATCCCGCAATTTGGTGAGACCTTCTTCTCTAGTCACTCTGCTCCAGTTGTCGATCGCGGGGATGCATCCAGGGACCGAGTGTTGGCGAGGGGTGTGAAAAACCTGCTGTAAGGTTGGTTTACTGTGCGCGAACGATCATCTGGCCCCACTTTCATTTCTGTTGTGACTTGATGTGATCAAACAAACAGTGGGGGTTTTCTCGTATTTCATTGGAATCTAACTGTGAATTTCTAAACTCATTACTACTGCATTTATTGTGAGTTTATTTTGTTTATTAGTGTATAGTGTAGGGCTACGCTTAGTATATAGTGTAGTGCTACGCTTAGTATATAGTGTAGTGCTACGCTTAGTATATAGTGTAGTGCTACGTTTAGTGTATAGTGTAGTGCTACGTTTAGTGTATAGTGTAGTGCTACGCTTAGTATATAGTGTAGTGCTACGTTTAGTGTATAGTGTAGTGCTACGCTTCGTATATAGTGTAGTGCTACGCTTAGTATATAGTGTAGTGCTACGCTTAGTATATAGTGTAGTGCTACGTTTAGTGTATAGTGTAGGGCTACGCTTAGTATATAGTGTAGTGCTACGCTTAGTATATAGTGTAGTGCTACGCTTAGTATATAGTGTAGTGCTACGTTTAGTGTATAGTGTAGTGCTAAGCTTCGTATATAGTGTAGTGCTACGTTTAGTGTATAGTGTAGTGCTACGCTTAGTATATAGTGTAGTGCTACGCTTAGTATATAGTGTAGTGCTACGTTTAGTATATAGTGTAGTGCTACGTTTAGTATATAGTGTAGTGCTACGCTTAGTATATAGTGTAGGGCTACGTTTAGTATATAGTGTAGTGCTACGTTTAGTATATAGTGTAGTGCTACGCTTAGTATATAGTGTAGTGCTACGTTTAGTATATAGTGTAGTGCTACGCTTAGTATATAGTGTAGTGCTACACTTAGTATATAGTGTAGGGCTACGTTTAGTATTGCCACTCCAGAATAGGCCATTACAGCCACATGAAACGTTGTGATTCAGCACAGATCATACTACGTGACGCAACACCTATTGTCTCCTGAGACAAAGAGGCCAATGATGATGACGCTTAGTATATAGTGTAGGGCTACGCTTAATATATAGTGTAGTGCTAAGCTTAGCCAGAGCCAACTATAAACTTATGGGCCTTCGGACTGAGGTAAGAATTATGGAAAATCAGACCCCAACTACACCACGTGACCTCGCATTCCAGTATTTGGTGTATATAGACGAATTCATTTTAAAATCAACACAAAATGCTAACTCGAAGTCATATTATGCAACAAGTTAAATTTATCAATAAGGAATATCAATATTATGAATATTTTTCACCAATAAATAACCATAGACTCACAGAATTGAGTAAAATTGCAAAAATGCTTGCAGTGTTCTATCAAACATCGTAATTTCCAGCCACCTTTTCTGATCTAGGTCAGGGAATCCCCGGTCATTTGTCTGGCCTAGTTATCTAGAGTTGACTGTGGCTTAACATATAGTGTAGTGCTACGCTTAGTATTTAGTGTAGTGCATAGATGTAGTAACGCCCCCACATATATATATATATATATATATACATATATATATATATATAAATGCTTTATTTTCGCTTTCACATAGACAATTGATGTATATTTCTGTCATACATGGTCAATTTTCAAATAATTATATACATGAAATAGAAAATTGATGGGAAATTGGGTCGTGTCCGATGGGCATTAGACAAATTTCAATGCAGAATTCAAATTTTTTATGATTATTCATTCGCAAAATCACGGGAAAAAACTCTTCCGAAATGCTTGTGAACCTACTATCGCCCCCCTGGAAGGTTTCAGCGCCCACTGGAGGGCGGTACCGTCCACATTAGGGACCCATGATGTAGAGCTATGCAACGTTTTAACATATTGTGGGGACATATGACTAATGACTGTAGAGGCGCGGGCGTCATGTGGCAATCACAAAAATAGTACTTCTTCTTCGATCGCTCTACATCCACCACTTGTTAACCACTCTGTGTGATTTATATGTAATCCGAGCCTAAGAGCGAGAGTACGTTGTGCCAGTTATGCGCCTATAAGTAGTAAAACAAATCGGATTTCTGCGCTGCTTTTTATTTACTAGGGTAGCTTACCTAGGTCCTACATCAGTTGCCTCTAACGACATGCCTTGTAGGTCGCAGTTGTAATATTCTTTACTTACTTGAGGGCCCCGGCACCATACGGGTGAGGAATAATACTGTTATTCAGATACACATATATTTCTTGAATTTCTCTCTTAGTGAACCAGGCAAAAAACATGTTTTTACAAGCCATTTGTTTTTAGAATTAAAAACACCTTTTGTGCGGCTCCTTGTAAAACTGAGCCTAACCCAAAGTCACATAGTGTGGCGTTTGGTCCACAAGTTAATGTGAAGTTTGGTGGAATAAACCACAGCCAACTCTAGATAACTAGGCCAGACAAACGGCTGGAGGTTCTCTGATCTAGACCAGAAAAGGGGGCCGGAAAATATAGATGTTTGATAGAACACTCCAAGCTTTTTTTACAATTGTATTCAATTCTGTGAGTCTATGGTTATTTATTGGGGAAAAATATTCATAATATTGATATTCCTTATTGTTAAACTTAACTGGTTGGATAATATAACTTGGATTTAGCATTTTATGTTGATTTTAAAATGAATTCATCTATATACAACAATACTGCATTGCGAGGTCACGTGGTGTAGTTGGGGTCTGATTTCCCATAATTCTTGCATGAGTCCGAAGGTCCATAAGTTTATTGTTGGCTCTGAATAAACTAGGGCGCCAGGAATGAGTCAAGCTGGCGCCATGGTTCCCACGGGCACCTCCCTGCACATCGTTACTCTAGCGTATTGTTTATCTGCCTTTCATTTGATCGTGCCCGGATGTGAAAAGTGATAAATATTTACTCCTGACAAGTTCTTATCAAATTTTATCCGCGCTTTATCAAACAGGTAAAGTGTTTAACACAGGCACGTGGAACACCCCCTGACTTGAAAACTAAATGTGACATATAACAAGAAATGATCAAGTCCTCGTTAGATAAAGATTAAGACGGGGTCAATTGGTCATAACTCTTACTCTGTGCAAGGAGCATATGAGGACGATGTGGTGATGACTGCTGGAGACCCATGCTTGATTGATTGATAGGACCATCATCATTGCACTCAGGTGAGTAACCATGTGTGCTCCGATCTCTTTCTTACACAGAAATATCTCAGCTGCAGTGCACGAACTCTGTTGCACCGGCGAGGTTCCCCGATGTAATTTTGAAGATGGTAAATATATTTTTGAAGTAATTTAACTTTAAATCTATTTCTAATGAATTTTCCCGGGCAGCAGCTTTCCAGCCTGCTCTTTTCGATTTTGAGCTGCCAATTGTCCTATTAAGTGCTCAAATTGAACACGGGACCTACGTTTTATCGTCCGTCTCCGATAGGACTAGGAACTTGATCTCACCTACACTGAGATCAGGGGTATCTGGAAAATACATCCCGATGGCTCCACGAGGGAGCGAACCGGTTACCTTTGGCACAAGCATCTAACCTCTACGCTACAGAAACGAACTTGCTAGCAGAAAAAGGAGGATGGTTTTACTAGTAATCATAATCATCATCAGTTGCCGTTTCCACATTGAAGTTTGGCTGCAATGAATCTCCAGCATCCTCTGTCTTTCGCCTTGGTGTTGCACACTGCCAGACTGTAGTAACCTGTCCATTTCTTAAAGTTTCTTAGTAGTTATTTCATCATCATCATCAGGTGCCGTCTCCACATTGAAGGTTGTCTGCAATGAATCTCCATCATCCTCTGTCTTTCGCCTTGGTGTTGCACACTGCCAGACTGTAGTAACCTGTCCATTTCTTAAAGTTTCTTAGTAGTTATTTCATCATCATCATCAGGTGCCGTCTCCACATTGAAGGTTGGCTGCAATGAATCTCCATCATCCTCTGTCTTTCACCTTGGTGTTGCACACTGCCAGACTGTAGTAACCTGTCCATTTCTTAAAGTTTCTTAGTAGTTATTTCATCATCATCATCAGGTGCCGTCTCCACATTGAAGGTTGGCTGCAATGAATCTCCATCATCCTCTGTCTTTCACCTTGGTGTTGCACACTGCCAGACTGTAGTAACCTGTCCATTTCTTAAAGTTTTTTAGTAGTTATTTCATCATCATCATCAGGTGCCGTCTCCACATTGAAGGTTGGCTGCAATGAATCTCCAGCATCCTCTGTCTTTCACCTTGGTGTTGCACACTGCCAGACTGTAGTAACCTGTCCATTTCTTAAAGTTTCTTAGTAGTTATTTCATCATCATCATCAGGTGCCGTCTCCACATTGAAGGTTGGCTGCAATGAATCTCCAGCATCCTCTGTCTTTCACCTTGGTGTTGCACACTGCCAGACTGTAACCTGTCCATTTCTTAAAGTTTCCCCTCCCACTTATCTCTCGGTCTTCCTCTTGCTTTTCCCCCTTCAACTTTCCCTCTAGTAAATGTGTTTTTTTACTAGTAATAAGATCTCAGTAACCTGCAGATGTTAAGAACAGTACTGTCGTCGCCTTCTTATGCTGAAATCATAGCCCCCTGTAACATACGGCCTAGTAGCTCAGACGGGATATCGAAAATTTCTGTTTAATTGGGGCTGGACGGGAAATCGAAAATTGGGACGGGAAATGTGGGGGCTGGTTTTTGTATATATTTGATAGAAAACTGTAAGCTTTTTTTTCTGTAATTTTACTCAATTTTATGAGTCTATGGTTATTTATTGATGAAAAATATTCATAATGCTTCTTCTTCTTCTTTTGTCGTCACACTGCTACCGGGTTGTTGCCCAGTGTTGTCACGCTGCTACCGGGTTATTGCCCAGTGTCGTCATGCTGCTACCGGGTTATTGCCCAGTGTCGTCACACTGCTACCGGGTTGTTGCCCAGTGTCGTAATTTTCTGTTTTTGTCTTGCGCTGTTCTGGTGGCTTGTGTGATTGTTATTTTTGCTCTTTAACAGGATTCTGCTACGCCATCTAACCATCCTTTCCGTGGTCTTCCTCTTGCCTTCTTTCCCGATGTTCTGTTGTAGAAGACTCTGTATACTGTGGAGTTTTGATGCATTATTCATAATACTGAGAGCCGCTGTAGCGTAGTTGTTAGTGAACTCGCTTCGCAAGGCTGGTGGTCTGGGTTCAGCTACCGCAATGCGCGTGGAATTTTTCCCGACCGCGACGGCTCTCAGGTCGACCCAGCCTCAACTGGGTACCAGACATGCTCTGGGAAAGTAAAGGCGTGTGCCGACGGTCAATGAAAAATACATACCTAGCACTGTATTGCCCTATATACCATGAGGTATGAAAGGGTTCCTTTTTTTTTTATTCATAATACTGATATTCCTTATTGTTAACTTAACTTGTTGGATAATATAACCTTGATTTAGTATGTTGTGTTGTTTCTAAAATCAATTCATCTTTAAACAACAATACTGGTATGCGTGGTCACGCGACGGTTGTGGTCTTATTTTCTAGATTTTTTACCTGTGTCCGCGGGTCGTATGTTATTTTTATTTACTACGGTAACTTCTCTAGGACCATACCTGAGTCGTCTCTTACGACATGCATTGTAGGTTCTCAGTGTTACTATTCTGTGCTCTCCGGCAATACACGGGCGAAATAGATATAATTACATACTGTTTCCATCGCATGATATGGCTGCGAGGCATGGATTATTGATGACACAGGCAGAAAAATGATCAATATCGTTAAATGCAAGGGCTACAAAAGTGAACTCAAACTACCATGGACAAAGTAAAGAACAAATATGTCCATTTTGCAACAGTTAAAAATTGAATTGTGCGCTTCTGTAGATAAAGTGGTAGTAAGGTCGATTACAACCCACGCGTACCTGGCTCAAGCTCCGCGGCAGGAAAATTTGGAAGCAAATTCGTGTCCGTAGATTTTTACGAAAGGTAGAAATATGCCAATACACGGAGACGAGATTTGGAGACAGAGATCAACAATATAACGAAGAGCTGGAGGGAGCTGCAGGAGATAGCTAGAGATAGGAAGACTTGGCATGAGTTGGTTGAGGGCATATGTTCCAATCGGGGTTAAAAAGGCAGAGAAAGAGAGAGGAAAAAAATAGGCTTCACCAATCAGAAAGCAATGACAAACTACTGAACGCATAAGTGGTGTCTAGAAAATCAACGACTGGATTACTGTGGTTGATGGGAACGTTCTGTAAAGAATATGCCAGGATTTTCATTAAAATTGAAGATAAGTTCTTAATAGAGCGTATAAAATGAGATTATGTACTTTGGACATATATAGCAGCAAGATTATCTAGAGAAGATTATGTACAAGATTATCTAGAGAAAATTATGTGCAAGATTATCTAGAGAAGATTATGTGCAAGATTATCTAGAGAAAATTATGTACAAGATTATCTAGAGAAGATTATGTACAAGATTATCTAGAGAAGATTATGTGCAAGATTATCTAGAGAAGATTATGTGCAAGATTATCTAGAGAAGATTATGTACAAGATTATCTAGAGAAGATTATGTATTTTGGACATATATAGCAGCAAGATTGTTTAGAGAAGATTATGTGCAAGATTATCTAGAGAAGATTGTGTACTTTGGACATATATAGCAGCAGGATTATCTATGGAAGATTGATCTAGAAGACATGGTACATGGCAGACTGGGTAGAGGAAGACTGCGGAGAAGATGTCGACAGGATGTCATAGACGTGTTAATTATGACTGCGGAAGACGACATAAACCTCACTCGGGATAAGGAGGCATTTAGATCTTTTATCGTTAAAACCAGGTTCCAACGGGTGCGAGCTATATGATGATAGTGGTAATATTAATTACCAATTTTGACGTCTCTCTCTATCTATCTCTCTCTCTATCTATCTCTCTCTCTATCTATCTCTCTATATATATCTCTCTCTCTATCTATCTCTTTCTCTCTCACTCTGCCTTTTTAACCAAAATTGGGGCATAGGCTAACCAACTCATGCCAAGTCTTCCAACCACTAGCTATCCCCTGCAGATCCCTCCAGCTCTTCTTTATACTGTTGATCTCAACCTCCAAATCCCGTTTCTATGTATTTCTCAGCCTTCCCTTCTTTCGCTGTCATCTTGAGTTCCAGAAAAGGATCCATCTTGTTATAATATATTCCCCTCCGGTTTAATTTTGACATACAGTTTGTTATATTTGCCTTCAAATGATATATATATCTATATCTATTACATTGTTTTAAACAAAAACACCTGGGACCCTCTCCAGTTCTACAAAGCTCGTGCACTGATAATAAGGTATTTCTGTGTAAGTAAGAGATTAGAGAATCCATTAATATTCACCCAAGTGCAATAATAGTGATCATATTAATTAATTAATTAATTAACCAATTCACAACAGATGTGACACCTGTGTGTCGACGGGGTTCGAAGGGGGAGAATAGTAGCACTGCGACCTACAAGGCATGATGTTCTTTTTTTTTTCTTTCGTCCGCTTTCAACTCAGACACGAAGTTTCATCTCTGAAACTGATTTTTACGTGAAAATCCATTTTTCCAATTTCTTACAATGGCAGCAGCGTGCACATTGTAAATTACTTTACATTGGCAGCCGTGTGCTCAATGTACTCGTAATTAGTATTCCCTCGTCATACAGGCAGATTTTCTCCGACTTCAGAGATACTCACGTTATCGTCCTGAGTAAGACCAGGGGACTCGAACAGATGCCGGACAGTGGGTTCGAACCCGAGCTATGAGGCGTCTCACAGCTAGCAGGCCGAGCTACTATCAACTACTCTAGGCAGTCCCCAGGCATGATGTAAGCGGCAGGTAAGGAAGGGCCAACGGAAGCTACCCTAGTAAATAAAAAGCGTTGCGGAAATCGGACATGCTGGCCTACTTGTAGACGCATAATTGGCCCATTGGACAAGCGCTCTTAGGCACGCATTACATAAAAATCATACAGAATGGTTAACACATTGTCTCAACCGGTAAAATCGAGAGGAGACGAGACAGAGAAAGACAGAGAGATATCATTTTGAACAGCTTGACTTCAAGACACGGTAGAATGTTACTATCTGAAATGATAACAAACAGCAGACACAGAGATGTGTGAAGATTCATAATCACCTACGCCAGTCGATGATGATGATGATGATGATGAAAAATATATTACTTCGTTTTTACCTGTTTTTACCTGTTTTTACCTGTTTTTACCTTTTCTACATAGTTTTACTGCAGTCTTCCCTTGTATCGACCGCTTTATTACCAATATAAAAATGAGAAAAGTCTTAACACAACATCAAAGTTATGAGGTAGCAGATGTTGAAAACGACCATCATCTTGTAGTGCCGCAGATGTTGCTTAAGCTTATGACATTACATATGCAACTAAATAAAAAAACAATGCACTCTGAAACGGATCTTCTAAGAAACATTGATTTTTTCATGATTTTTCCTTTTTTCTTTTCTCCAACCCTGTTTTGCCTCACAGCGTCAGGTCAAGAAGAGATTTCTAAAACGGGCCTTTGTGCGCGCTTCGTAGATAGTGTCTTTCGTCGCCTCTGTTATCTCTGATGTCCATCTTTTACGTGGCCGGCCTTTTGCTTTCTCCCCATTGCATCGGAGGAGCATTGCTCTTTGAGGTGTGCACTGTCTGTTTGGTAATCTACTTATGTGGTCGAACAATTTAATTTGTTGTTTCTTGATGAAGTCTAGTACTCACGTTGTACCCACTTTTTTCCTGATGTCTTCATTTTTCAACCGGTCTCTTCTTGAAACATGGATATCGTAATCAAAACTGCAGTAAACATTAAGAATACATTATAAGAGTATCTACAGAAATTGTTACAATTACCTCTGAATTCAGAGAAATCTCGCCTATATTTAGCGGGATATATTGATATTAAAGAAAACAGGATTTCACGCACACAATATCAGTCAAATATGCCATACCAGGAGTCCTGACTACGTCTGACTTCACAGCTTCATAGCTTCAAAGCTTCGTAGCTTTGTAGCTTCGTAGCTTCGTAGCTTCGTAGTTTCATAGCTTCATAGCTTCATAGCTTCGTAGCTTCGTAGCTTCGTAGCTTCGTAGCTTCGTAGTTTCATAGCTTCATAGCTTCATAGCTTCGTAGCTTCGTAGCTTCGTAGCTTCATAGCGGGCGAACGCAGAAGAAGAAGAAGATATAAAACAAAATAAAACTTGATTAAAGAAACATATAAAGATGGGTTGGGGGGTCAATTCAGTCTAGTCATGGCGCCTAATACGGCACCTCTGACTAACTTTTGCGTGAAGTCCAGAGACTTTCTTTATCATCAATGTCCTTCTTCTTTCAGGCGAGCCTCACTCCTACTTCTGAGGTAATAAATGTGTTACAATTGATATTTTAACTCTTTCCGTACCATAAATGTAATTGATGTCCTACCACTTTTCTTCCATGACACCAGAATTTAATCACAGAAAGAATTTGTGTTTTCTCTGTTTGGAGTTTTATATAGCCTTTTCGTCTTTCATCATCATCATCAAGTAGCTTGTCCCTTTCGAAGCTTGGCTCCCATGACAGCATTCCTGAAAATCTCTCTGTTCTGTGCAAGTTGACAGGCGTCAGCAGCAGTCATTCTCAGATCGTCAATGACATCTTGCACCCATCGTCTTCTAGGTCTTCCTCTCATTCTTCTTCCAGGCACTATTTTCGTCTTTACAGACTATCAATTGTTTCACTGTGATAACTTAGCCATTTGGTATAAATATTTATTGATATCAGTGGCGGATCGTGATCTTTTTATTTGTGGGGCTAGACAAAATTTTTTTGGAAAAAATCATGGTTTGTGTTAGGTTATATTTTAATTTCTAAAATAATAAATACAGGTTACACATTATTTTTGGTGGCGCCCGGCCCCAAAGACCCTTAATGACGAGCCGCCACTGATTTATATGATTTATTCGGCTCAAGATTACCTATACTTTTTTTTAGTTAAACAAGTTTATCTTGCTTAATTTTTCAAAGATAAATAAATAATATTGCAAACTCGAGAGGTACCTGAACTTATTACCCTACTGATCAAAGAGAAACAGCTGTAACTCTTACAATGAAAGTTAAGTTTTAATACATGTAGAAATGACCTGTTTTATCAAAGCTCCATCTACTTGTACGTAATTATTTCATTAGTACACATTCTCATTCATTTACAATATAATTATAAATTATGTTGTCTTTATGTCAATTTACGTACAAAAAAAAAAAAACATTATCATCAAATAACTTATTGTTCTGAGCAGAACTTTGCCACCCCAACAATCCTTCGAATGTCTCTCTCTCTCATAGGCTAGATGTTCTGCCTCTGCAGCCGTCATGTTCAAACCATAATTTACATCCTGAATCAATCTTCTCCGTGGTCTTCCACTTCTTCTCTTTGCCGGTATGTCTCCTTCCATGATGGTCTTCTCAAGTTCTTCGTATCTTTTTATATGTCCAAAATACCTTAATTTTCTCTTTCTTATTTGTAGCATCAGCCAGTTTTCTTTGATTTTGAGTTCTTTCTGGATAGATCTATTTGTTCTCTTCTCTGTCCAAGATATACGAAGGACTTTTCTGTAACAGTTATATTCAAAAGCATATATATGTTTTTCCACTGCCTTATTAAATGTCCATGCTGCAAACGTTAAGGTACATTGTCATTTTCATCATTAGAGAAAAGAACAGTGGCGGCTCGTGCTCAGTTTTGTTGGTGGGGCCAGACATTTATTTCCGGATAAATAATGGTTTTTGGTTGCTATATTTTAATTTATATAATAATAAATACACGTTATACATTATTTGTGGTGGGGACCGGCCCCACTGGCCCTTAATGACGAGCCGCCACTGGAAAAGAATAAGGAGTTTAAAGAACCCCATTGGAAGCATCTGAACACCTGGTCTTCTCCAGCCCCTCGTGTCTTTTTATATGTCCAAAATACCTCAATTTTCTCATTTTTACTTGTAGCATTAATACCAACATGAAAGTTTAATTTGCTAGCAAGATTGTTCTTGTATACAAATTCCTTCCTTCAACGAAACATAATTACTGTTTGTATGTTACTCAATATTGTGCATGAATTCTAACAGTAAATTGGATCAAACATTGAATTGTGCATATTGTAAACCTACAGTGAGTTTACGTTCCTTATCGATGTAGGGAAAGATTTGTTCTAAAAGACTTGGAGTAACAAAACACTGCAGATTTTCTTCTTGGTTTCAAGCTCTGGATAATATCATTTCAAATCTGGTAAGTTTCAATGTCTTTTTGTTACTTATGCAACAATTGCAATTTGATATAGTAATGTTACTACTTATACTAGTACTACAAGCTCAGCTGGAGAGCCGCTGTAGTGTAGTTGTTAGTGAACTCGCTTCACAAGGCTGGTGGTCTGGGTTCAGCTCCCGCAATCCCGACCACGACGGCTCTCAGGTAGACCCAGCCTCAACTGGGTACCAGACATGCTCTGGGAAAGTAAAGGCGGCCGTCGTGATGCTGACCACATCACCCATCATGTGCCGGCGGTCAATGAAAAATACAGGCCTAACACTGTATTGACCTATATACCACGAGGTATGAAAAGGTTCCTATCTACAACTATTACTATCACTGATACTTCTACCACTATTACTGCTTACTACTACCATTACTACTGTTACTGCTACTACTACTACTGCTACTACTACTGCTACTACTACAGCTACTACTACTATTACTACTGCTACTACTACTATTACTACTGCTACTACTGCTACTGCTAATACCATTACTATTACTGCTAATACTACTAGCAATACTACTACTGCTACTACTAATACTACGACTACTGCAACTACTACTAGAAATAAGACTACTACTACTACTATACTGCTGCTACTACTACTGCTGCTACCAACAGAGCTGTTAATATTTATACTTACTACTACTACTACAGATGATACTAATATTACTACTGTTACTACTACTAGTAGTACAATAATTACAACTATACCTGCTAATACTATTACTACTACTACTACAACTACTACTACTGCTACTACTACTACTACAACCACTTACTACTACTACTACTACTACAGCTTTAACTACTAATACTATTAGTACAACTACTACTACTAATACTACAGCTATAAACACTACTACGGTTATTACTACTACTACTATTACCACTATTACTACTGCTACTACTACTACAACTACCACTACTATTACCACTACTGTTACTACTGCTACTATTACCACTACTACTACTACTATTTTTTCTTCTTCTGCTTCGAACGCTCCATATCGACCACTTGTTAACCCCTCGGTGTGATTTGTATGTGATCTGAACCTAAAAGCGATTGTACGTTGTGCCAGTTATGCACCTACAAGTAGGCCAGCACATCTGTTTTCTGCGATGATTTTTTATTTACTAGGATATCTTCTCTAGGTCCTACCTCAGTCGATACTTACGACATGCCTTGTATGCCGCAGTGTTACTATTCTTTGCTTACCTGCGGGCCCCAGCACCACACGGGCCACTGCTCATTTAACTACTACACACTCTTCTTTCTAGTATAACACGGGTCTCCAACTATTCTTCTTCACCTAACTATATTACCTGAACGTCCTACTTGATCCTTGATCAGACTATGTGGTTCCGAACACCCTAAATTCTCAATCTACTTCTTTAACCCTCGCCTCATTTGCTTTCGTTCTTTACGACCAATGTTAATCACTCTTTGTGATATGTTTGATCTTTGCTAAGAACGTGTATACGTTGCACATTGGTTTGGTAGGCCCTAAACGCATAGACTTCTATACTTTTTTGTGTGTATTTTTTCTGATCCAGAAGCACTTGAACTTTTTAGCTCTTCGGCTCGGTGCCATGGACATCGTAACCCTTCGGTTCGGTGCCACAAACATCGTAACTCTGGAGAACATGTGACTTTTTCTGCCAGTCCACGGAATTGAACCCGTACTCACAGAGGGCTTGTCACCAGCAGTCCAACGCGCTACGAACACACTTGGCAGGCGGGCCTTCTACACGTTTAGGACACGTGTATCCGATTTCATCCAAAACTCCTTAGTAGCCTCTTACGACATGCGTGGCAGGTAACAGTGGTTCTATTCTTTAAACCCAAAATGTGAGCCCGGTAACCACTCGGGCGCTTTACCCTCCTAAATCTTCTTGTTCCTTGTGTGCTTCTGTTAAATTTAGTACACAATATTTTGTAAACATTTGAAAACATTTCATGTCCAACTAATGAACACGCTAAAAATGGAAGTTAAAATTGCTATAAGAAATTTTATCGACACTAACTTTTTAATGTCTACCGTAATCTGGGACTCTAATATCAAAAACGATTTATTACAAACAGGGGCGGAGACCTCGTTAGGCATTAATGTCGTTCCCTAAATCATTCGGATCGGAGTATGTCGATCTGTCGTGATGTGCAGCAAATTACAGTAATCATGAGGGAACTGGAATGACTAATCCCCATGGGAATTCTAGAATTCTCTGGCAACTTATTTTAATAACGGATGATACTCTGGGATACAAAGTGGTCTGTTCATATGGTTGATTGTTACTTTTTAAGAAGTCTCTATGGCGTAGAGGTTAAGGTTCTCATCTCTCGTGCCAAAGGTAAAAGGTTCGTTCCCTCTTGGAGCTGGTGGGATATTTTTCCAGAGATTCCTGATCTCAGTGTAGGTGAGATCTAGTTCCTAGTCCTATCGGAGACGGACGATAAAACGTAGGTCCCGTGTTAAATTTCAGCACGTACAAAGAACCCTTCAAAATGGAGTAGAGCAGGCTGGAAATCCGCTGCCTGAGCAAAATTCATTAGATCAAGATTTAAAATACAAAATTCCTACAAAATATCTTTACCATCTTCAAAACTACATCGGATACCCTCGCCGTTGCTACGGAGTACGTGCACTGCAGCTAAGATCTTCCTGTGTAAGAAAGGGATCAGAGCACACATGGTTACAAACCGAAGTGCGATGGTGATGATCTTATCAATCAATCAATCAAGCAATCATGAGAATATATATAGTTTTTTCCATAATGTGTTTCACATTTCAACTATTGATGAAAATACTATTATAAAATGAGATCGGGTACTAGAGCTAAGGGAAGACCAAGAAAAAGATGAATAGACAATATCAAGACCACACTACATAAACACGGATACAACACAACAAGGGCGACTCATCTAGCCCTAGAACGCAAATTAAAGCTCCCATCCCTACGCTTAACGTCAAGAGTGGACAGCCAACTACATCTTCCACCTGGGAATAGACAATAGATAATGAAAATATTTCACCTTGAACTCTGATCGCGAATATTGGTTACTGTACTGAAGTCACTGGACTCCGGGCAGACCCATATGTGTTTAGTTTCCCCAACAGATGTTGAAGGTTATGCATACTGACGGTTCCTGTCTCTCGCTGGTTAAACACACTCTTCTCTCTGCCCCTCAAGCATCCAGATCTACTTCTATAACATGTAATTTCAAACTCATTAAATTGCTTGATCGATTCTTCTTCTTCGATCGCTCCATATCAACCACCTGTTAACCATTCTTTGTGATTTGTATGTGATCTGAGCCTAAAAGCAATCGTACGTTGTGCCAGGTATACGGCTACAAGTAGGTCAGCACATCCGATTTCTGCAAAGCTTTTTATTTACTTGGATATCTTCTCTAGGCCTGTAGCGCCTCTTACGACATGCCTTATAGATCCCAATGTTATTATTCTTTGCTCCCCCGTGGGCTCCTTCAAAACACGGGCGCTAGATTGATTCAACTTTAGTGTCGTCAGCCAACAACAAGTCGCCAAGAGACCGAAGAACATCCCCATGTTAAGTAGAGGAGGTCAAATTCATAGTCATATCGGAGACGTAGGATTTTCCGTTTGGCAAACCAGGAGCTTACGAATTCAGGAGAAGTGATGAAATCAGAGACATGTCTGGTCAACCACTAGTGACAACTGTTATAAGAAAGAGAAGATGGAGATATGTTGGGCACACCTTGAGGAGAAATGATCAACGAATATCAAAGCATGCATTGAAGTGGGATGCAAACGGTTCAAGAAAGAGAGGTCGACCTAAGGAGACCCTGAAGCGAACTTTGCTGAGAGAGGCAGGAAATATCGGTCTCAGTTCCATGGAGGAGATTGAGCGAGTTGTCCAGGATAGAGCGGTATGGAGAAATTACTTGCAGGCCCTATGTAACGTATAACGGTACGAGAGGAATTATTAAACCAGGAGCTTGCCTTTCAACTCGTGGCCATGCGAAAGACGTTACAGGACTGCATGAGTTTGTTGTGTGTTTGTGTGAATAGTGTTTTAGCTTGTGATTAGTGGGTAGGTTCTTGCAGAGTAACTCACTGAGTGCATGGCACTGGAAGAGATGGGTTGTGGCAGTTTCTTGTGATGGATGAGTGGATGAATGGAGGGATATATGGATGGACAGATGGATGGGGGATATATGGATGGACAGATAGATGGATGCAGGATGGATGGATGGATGCAGATGGATAGATGGATGGATGGATGGACAGATAGATGGATGCAGGATGGATGGATGGATGGATGCAGGATGGATGTATGGATGGATGGATAGACAAACAGACGGACGGAACTGCCTATGTCTGCTTACTGTTTTTTTATAACTACTACTGTCTGTGTTTCTAATATAGATACCACTACTACTACAACCATCACCACAACTACTACTACTACTACTACCACAACTACTACTACTACTACTACCACTACTACTACTACCACTACCTCAACCACTGCTGCTACTACTACTACTACTACCACCACCACTACCACTACTACTACTACCACAACTACTACTACTACTACCACTACTACTACTACCACTACCACAACTACCACTACTACTACTACTACTACTGTTACCATTACTA
Organism: Arion vulgaris; assembly: GCA_020796225.1. Lineage (NCBI taxonomy): Eukaryota > Metazoa > Mollusca > Gastropoda > Stylommatophora > Arionidae > Arion > Arion vulgaris. The sequence goes on from CM036768.1 coordinate 12,249,760, forward strand.
CTACCACTACTGCTACTACCACAACCACCACCACAACTACCACTACCACTACTACTACTACTACTACAACCACCACAACTTCCACTACTACTATTTCCACTACTAATACTACTACTACAACCACCACCACAGCTACCACTACTACCACAACTACCACTACTACCACTACTACTACTACTACCACCTACTACTACTACCACAACTACAACCACCACCACAGCTACCACAACTACCACTACTACCACTACTACTACTACTACCACTACCACTACTACAACCACCACCACAACTACCACAACTACTACTACTACTCTGTGTCAAGTATCGTTACCACAACTATAAGTACTGTTCCCACTGCTAAACCATATTACTATAATTATTACCGCAGTGATCAAAAATAATATTCTATTGTTATTTCTGCTACTACTAAATGTACACCTACTATTACTTTTCTTGCTACTTTCTATTGATACTACAACTACAATTAAAAGCAGGATATAGTTTGGTATGGTATTCTTGTTCTTCTTCTGCTATCAACTTTTGCTATGCGACTACTCCGGTATGTGTCATAAACAGGGCGGCGCGCTTGAGATCTTCACCGGTTCCCCATAGTTTGTTTTGCAGGGTTGTTTCTGCTGACTAGATGTCCATTCTTACACTGCTCAGCCTTGTGCAGTCTTGCAGGATGTTCTCTCGCGACTATTTTGGTGCTGTGTAGGCAGCAGAGTCCCTGAGACCCATTCTATGGAGGTGTGCTCTGGGACTGCAGTGTCCCGTTCTAAGTCTGAAGACCGTGGTCGGTGCTGTTCTGTTCAGTGTATACTATCGATATGGTCTGAAAAAGGCCTGGAAGTCCTTTCGACATGTCGATTGTTCTGCTTGAGCTGTTTTATTTTTGTGAAGATGAGCCTGTAGTGTACAGTGTCTTGTGTGGAGCCTAAAGGTAAATGGTTTCTGTTTAACTTTGTGATGCATATAAACATGACCGTTCTGAAGTAGAAGACAAGTAAATAGGTAAGATTTAAATATTTATAATTTGAAAAAAGTAAAATGAAAGAGAGAGAGAGTGAGAGAGAGAGAGAGAGAGGGCGAGAGATACAGAGATAAAACAATACAGAAAAAGAGCATATACAAAGTAAACGATAGAGAGAGAGAAAGAAAGAAAGAGAGAGAAAAAAAACAGAAAGAAAGAAAGAAAGAGAGAGAGAAAAAAAAAACAGAAAGAAAGAAAGAAAGAGGAAAAAAACAGAAAGAAAGAAAGAAAGAGAGAGAAAAAAAAACAGAAATAAAGAAAGAAAGAGAGAGAGAGAAAAAAAACAGAACGAAAGAAAGAAAGAAGGGAAACATAAACAAAAAAAAGAGAATATACAAAGTAAGCGACAGACAGAAAGCGAGAGACAGGGGGAGACAGAAAGAGACAGAGAGATACAGATAATACAGAAACAAGAAATATACAGATTAAACGACAGGCAGAGAAAGAGAGAGAGAGATACAAAAAAACACAGAAGAAAGATTATAGAGTAAACCACGTGGAAAGAAAGAAAGAGAGAGATGGTGAGAGAGAGAGAGAGAGTAACTCTCCATTTTTTTTTTATGATAACCCTATACAATCAGTACATACGATTCGTGATAACCTTTGTTGACCAAATGTATATACATATATAAGAGAGAGAGAGAGAGAGAGAGAGAGAGAGCGAGAGAGAGAGAGAGAGAGAGAGAGAGAGAGAAGAGAGAGAGAGGAGGAAGAAGAGAGAGAGGAAGAGAGAGAAGAAATGAGAGAGAGAGAGAAAGAGAGAGAGAGGAAGAGAGAGAGAGAGGAAGAGAGAGAGAGGAAGAGAGAGAGAGAAGAGAGAGGAAAAGAGAGAGAGAGGAAGAGAGAGAGAAAGGAAAAGAGAGAGGAAGAGAGAGAGAGGAATGTAATAGTGGGGGTCTTTTCCCTTGTTTTTATTAGGTGTCAGGATGGCTGTGGTGGCTAGATGCCGGTTGTGACTAAGAAGGCCTGATTATAGCTTAGAAGGCTGTGGTTCATTTCTTTCTCATAGCTTTCATTCGTAACTTCTATATATATATATTTGATAACCAAGTAGAAAACGTATAAACATATTTATTGTTGGTGTTACAAGATGTACGTGTTGACAACTCACAAACACGTCCTATCCCAAAGGTTCATGTCGTCTCTTCTTTGTTTTCTAAATGTTGCTCTTACTGTCACTACACAACTACTAGTTTTCATTACGTCAAAATGTCTCGTTGTTATGTGTTGCGCCTCTGCTTAGAGAGTGGCAACACATAGTCTCACCTATTAAATATCTAATTACATACTACACTAACTATCTGGCTAACTGTCCATTCCTCCGCTGCCACCTGGGGGGCTATGACAGACTATGACAGGAAGAGAGAGGAAAAAGAGAGAGAAAGAGAGATAGCGAGGAAGAAATGAAGAGATATAGAGGAAGATATAGAGAGAGAAAGAGAGAGAGGGGAAGAGAGATAGAGAGGAAGCGAGAGAGGGGAAGAGAGAGATGAAGAGAGAGAGGGAGAGAGAGAAAGAGAGGAAAAGAGCGAAAGAGAAACTCTCCATTTTTTTCCCCATGATAAACATATGCAATCAGTGCAATGACAAACTACTGAACGTATAAGTGGTGCCTAGAAAAAAATCAACGACTCTTTTACTGTGGTTAATGGCTACGTCCTGTAAAGGATATGCCACGATTTTCAATTTTTCATTTTGAATCAGTACATGCGATGCGGGATAGTCTTTGTTGACCAGATGCAGAAACATATTTATGTAGCGAGAGTAAGAGGAAGACAGAGAGAGAGAGAGAGAGAAAGAGAGAGAAACGCAGAAAGAAATATATCGACTACCAGCATAGACCTCGCTGAAACATCAGAAATTGTGCTTCCACTCCAAGTTTGGATCCAGGCGACATTGATTTCATCAGGTAGAAATCATTTGATATCATTGGTCCCTCTGTATCCAGTGAGTATTCATGAGGATGCTGTTATTGATTTCATTTGTGAGTTGTAATTACACGGCCCTCGCGAAGGCCTCGGGTGGGTTATATTTTACAGTTCAGTGGTTATTCCGTTAGAGTGAATCCAGTTGTGCCTGAAGAAATAAACATTCAATACTTAGCTCAGTGGTTCTCAAAACTTGTTGAAGTCGTAGCACACTTGAAGACCTACAAGACATCGTAGCACACTTGAAGACCTACAAGACATCGTAGACGCACTTTACACTTCTTCTTATCGCTCCATATCGACCACCAGTCAACCACTCTGTGAGATTTGTATGTGATCTTAGCCTAAGAGCGATTATACATTGTGCTAATTACGCGCTTACAAGTATGCCAACTCATCCGATTTCTGCGCTGCTTTTTATATACTAGGGTAGCATCCCTAGTGCCTACATTAGCCGCCTCTTACGACATGCATTGTAGGTCGCAGTGGTACTATTCTTTGCTTCCTTGCGGGCCCCAGCACTACACGGGCGGCACTATACACAAAAGCTTAATATATAATATCGCCCGTATGGTGCAGGGGACCACAAAGAAAGTAAAGGATAGTACCACTGCCTCGTACAAGGCATGTCGTAAGAGGCGACATATGTTGAACCTAAGGAATCTACCCTAGTAAATAAAAAGCATCGAAGAAATCGGATGTGTTGACCTACTTGTAGATGCATAAGTGGCACAACGTGCAATTGCGGTTAGGCTCAGATTACATACAAATCATACCGAGTGGTAAATAAGGGGTCGATATGAAGCGCTCGCAGAAGAAGAATAAATTAGATGCTAAAAGCAACAAAACAAATACAGAAATAATTGGAAGCTACCCATCTTTATTCATCATTTAATTTCCGCCTTTGAGAAGCTTGTGCCTAATGTGTCTTTGCGATTTTTTTTACCCTGGTGATCGCTGGCACTGCGTTGCCGACCTCTGATTTGGAATTATCTAGGGCGCACCTAGGAATGTCACCGGGTACACTGGGGCGCATGGGCACACTCTTTGAGAACCACTGATTTTAAACCTGTGAGAACCACTGACTTAAACCTTTAAGTCTATATGCTGTCTTCCTTCATGTGGTATTTACTTATCTTCGCCTTGTTCGTTCCTCATCATCTTTTTTTTTTATTTTTCATAATTTTCTTTTCTTTTTTTTTTTTTTTTAATTTACTTTCTTCCTGTTAATTGATTGTTTCATGATTTTGTTCTTTTTTCCGTCAATTAATTTTTCTTTCTTTTTTTTTTACACCTTTCCGTTTTCTGCGGTCTTCCGTTGTATTGGGTGTATCTATGGTAAAGTGGTTAAAATGTTTACCTGTTGTACTGAAGGTTGTGGTATCGAACCCCGACCGAGTGATATGTGCAATTATTTTCATAAGGTCCCTAGGATTCTTGGTGAAACTACGGAGTTCATGCTTTGTGAACCACTCTCGGTAGAGTGTGTGCTATTTCTGGCGACAGGGGCAGAGTCATCTAGGTAAACTAGGTGCATTAACGTCAAAACTTCTCCTTAAGGTCCTTTCGTGGTATGGATAGTAACTAACTTGTATCCACTCTTCCATCATTCAGTGTCCCGACATTCGCATACAGAGCCGTGCCGTGCTATGATACAGAGAGGCGGCCGCATCAGGCGGTACTGTAAGAGGGGGGTGGAGGCATAAGAAGCAAAATTAAAATTACAATTTAAGGTTATTTTTTTTTTAAATTAGAGGCGGCATTTCGAAGACTTGCATCCTACTAAGAAAATATACCGCACGGGTCTGTTCACATATTCATTCTTTAGTTACATTTATTAATAATGACGCTGACAGCAAATGAAGAAATGACTAGTCACGACAAAAATGAAGCGTCTACGTAGAATGCTGGATGTAACAAGAAGAGACCTGTTTAGAAATGAATACATCAGGAAAACGTTGGTACAACATCAGTACTGAACTTCGTCAAGAAACAACAAATTAAATGGTTCGTCCATATAAGCAGATTACCAACAGATAGTGCGCTTGTTACTCCGATACAGTGGATACAAAGCAAAAGGACTACCACGTAAACGGTGGACCTTAAAGATAAAAGTGGCGTTGAAAGACACTGTTTATGAAGCGCACACAACAGCCCTTTCTAGAAATCTCTTCTTATCCTGACGCTGTGAGACTAAACAGGATTAAAGAAAAGAAAGAAAGAATCCCATTTATGCATTACTATCTAACCACTTGCATGGAAAGTGCGGTCTTTAGTGACAGCCAATGCAGATTCAATATAAATTACTGATAGATTTCTATGTAATGACAGATTTCAGCACGAAACCCGTGCAATTGTCTTTTGTGATAATTGCCACCTCAGCTTTTAGATTCGGCCATTGTGTATTACACACAAAAATAACAGTTTTGCTCTGTAAGATTAAATGTCTTTCAGCGAACGCCGCCAACGATGTACCTGCACAATAAACCGATATCAAAGAGTACCGAAAGCTCTGAGGCAGAGGCGTGCAATAAATCATAAATCGTATACATCTTTATTGGAATAACATTGATCAATATAGAAAAGCGTTGCGTAAAGATTTTTAATTATTGAATGGTTCAAATTGTATTTTGATTTCGCTGCTTATGCCGCCCCCTTAAGGTTCCGCCTGATGCGGCTTCCTCTCTGTATCATAGCAGGGCACAGTCCTGACTTAACGACTTATTACACCACCACTAAAAGCAACAACTCTTCACTAAGACATAATCTTCTCAACTCTGGAATGCTGCATTAGAAAATGGTGCGCAACGAATCCATTTATATGGCACATAGATGGTTGCTAGGCATTACCAACTTCAGTTAAACAGTTCAAAAATAATGAGTGGACGACGAAAGGTCACTAACATTAATTACACTCACAATTAATTATTAATTACGTCCTCGTTTCTAATGAGTTCTGAGTTTTGGGTTTGGAAATTGGTTCCATGATGTTTGGACACCCTGAGAATTGGTTTACTTTATACTTCCTTTGTCATACCTTTTATAAAAAAGTAAAGGAACCCTTTCATACCTCGTGGTATATAGGTCAATACAGTGTTAAGCCTGTATTTTTTATTGACCGTCGGTACACGATGGGTGATGTGGTCAGCATCACGCCGGCCGCCTTTACTTTCCCAGAGCATGTCTGGTACCCAGTTGAGGCTGGGTCGACCTGAGAGCCGTCGCGGTCGGGAAAAATTCCACGCGCATTGCGGGAGCTGAACCCAGACCATCAGCCTTGAGAAGGGAGTTCACTAACAACTACGCTACAGCGGCTCTCATTCCTTTTTATACTTCCTTGTTACTGATTCTAGAAGAGAAAACGCCCTATGAAAATAATAATAATAATAATAATAATAATAATAAAACACAACGTTAATGCATGTAATACCTCTGTTAGTGCAGTGTAGGGAAGGAGGGACATGAGACTGGGGAATTTAATGGCCACATGGCTAGTGCAGTCGGCACGAAACTATTCAGGTTCGAATTTTTCTTCATGCCCTCGACATAAAAAACTAATTGGCCTTACCAGGGATTGAACCTGGGTCTCCCGCATTTATAGTGTGCTTCAATCCACTCAGTTATCCCTCTGTGTGTGCGGGTTCAATTTCGCGGGATGGCAGAAAAAGCCACAGATTCCCCAGATTTACGGTGTAAGTGGCACCGAACCGAAGGGTTACGATGTCCATGGCACCGAGCCGAAGAGCTGAAAAGCTCAAGTGCTTCTGGAAAAAAATCAAAATCCACTGAGCCAGACGCTAGGGAAACTATGAGAGAAAAAAACCGAACTATGTGGAGAGAGGCGAGAAATATCGACTCAATTCCATGGAAGATATTGAACGACTTGTTACTAAAAGGACAGAGTGGTATGGATGTATTATGTGTAGGTCCTATGTATCTCATAACGGTTCGAGAGGAATATATATATAATGAAAATCGTGGCCTACATGACGTTGCCATCAACCACCGTAAACGAGGTGTGGATTTTCTAGCACCCCTTATACGTTCAGTAGTTTCCCATTGCTATATGAAGGGGGATGTTTCGTAACAATCCACAGGTACAAATTTGCTTCCAAATCTCCGCCGCGTGGTTTGAATCACTCATGTGTTTAGATCGAGCACACTAACACTAAGACACATACACACACAAACACATATATATATTATTGTATCTAACAAAGATATTAGTATGATTTATGGTAGCAGCTTGTGAATATTTGAAAATAATCGTCGTTTTCTACTCCCACTTCTACAGGGTGTTCAAGATTAAAGCAGCCCCATTGACAAATCAAAAGTTGCCAGATAACCTATCGCGTTGTCTTTATTTACTATTTAAACCGGTTCTGACTAGCTCGTCCTACGTCACATTTGTTCATCGCCCCTTCCCGCACTACAATTACACAACCTTGACCTATACTACGTCATAATTGAACCTTCTCATTTCCATACATATATGCCAGATTAGCTCCATTCCTAGGCTGCTTTTAAGTTGAACACCCTGTAGATGTTCAAGGTAGTGACCAGAAAAGATATCACTGTGCTCTTCGCATGTTATGTATGGTCTTCTTCTTCTTTGTGTTCGTTCTTTACGACCAATTTTAATCACTCTTTGTGATATGTTTGATCTTTGCCAAGAACGTGTATACGTTGCACATTGGTTTGGTAGGCCCCTAAGCGCATCGACTTCTACACGTTTAGGACACATGCATCCGTTTTCATCCCAACCTTCTTAATCGCATCTTACAACATACGTGGCAGGTAACAGTGGTTCTATTCTTTACATCCCAAATTTGGGCCTCGGTAACCACTCGGGACTTATGTATGTTAATGACTATGATTTTGTTTTCTTCTCTCACTTTCAACTTTCCGAGCAAACTAGTTCTGGGAGTAGTTGTTAGTGTTAGTGTTACTGCCAGTGTTAGTTTACTCGTCTGATTATCATCACATCTAACCAATTAGTCCATACATGCTCCGATCTCCTCCTCAGTATGTCTGGTGACTAACTTTTCTTTTTCTTTTTCAACGCCAGTTCGAACTTCGAATCGTTATGCCAGTTATGCACCTTCAAGTAGGCTAGCACATCCGATATCTGCGACGCTTTTTATTTACTATGGTAGTTTCCCTAGACCACTACCTCAGGCGCGTCTTACGACACGCCTTGTAGCTCGCAGTATTATTATTCTTTGCTCCCCTTCTGAGCTCCGGCAACACACGGGCGATTGCAACATAATTGTGTCCGAAAGTAAAGAAAACTTACGGAGTCAAAGAGTTAATTTGTATCGAAACTTTACACGTAAACTTCCTCTGAAAAGTCAACAACTCCGTAATTATCAAAAAACAAAATGGAAGCTATTTTGTTTACACCAAACAGTATTAATTCACACTTCAACCTAAATATGTTGACAGTTCTGTTTCCGGTAATGGAGAGATTGTTTCCGGTTCGGCCATTCGGTGCACTATCTCGGTAACGTATGCTTATATTGGTGGATATAATATGCTGTCAGGTTTTAATTAATATTCTCAAAAGAATTTCTCCTGTCAATGGTAAACTTCAATACGATTTTCTATTTCACTTGAAATTACATGTTTCTTTTGAAAAAAAAAAATTACTAAACACAGAATTCGAACCACGAAACATGCATACTGTTGTTTCGTCTTATTTATTCAAGAATAAAATATCGTGTCCAGGGCTGAACTTTGCTAACCTAATACTCCTTCCTAAATTCTCTCTCACAACGGCCAGATCTCCTACCTCTACATCTATCATGCTCAAATCTTCAGTTAAATCCTGGATTTGTGCCACTGTGAAAATGCTGATATGACGGTAGAGCGAGCACATGAGTGGTGTGTACTGGCCACAACTGGCTTCGGGCCTACATGTTCAACAAATTCAAAATATGCACAACTAGCCTGTGCCACTGCGAAAAGGCGGAAATGACAGCAGAGCACATACTGCAAGACTGTCAGCTGTTAGCAGCCCTGAGAAGAGAAACTTGGCTCGATAACACACAGAGCTTCGTGAGAAGTTGTACGTTGGGATGGAGTCTCTAAAATCAACAGTAAAACTCATGATAAAATTTTGTTCATCAGTCTAGGCGGGGATCGCGAGAGAGTTGAATCCTGGATCCATATTCTTCATTGTCTTCCTCTTCTCCTCTTTGAAATGGATACATCCTTCCATAATGTTTTTTTTGCAATTCTTCATGTCTTTATTGCATGTAAATAATAATGATACATGTTCAAAAATTATCTGTAACATCAGCCAGTGTTCTTTGATTTGTAGTTCCTACTAAATAGATCTAATTGTTCGCTTCTTTGTTCATAGTATCTTCTTCTTCTTCTTCTAACCAGGGCTGCGGGTTTTCACTCTTGGGCAGCCAATGCCAATTTGTACAATCTGCATGTGTTCTGTAATTGTGGAAGACTAGTGTAAAGGGTATTATGAACAGATGGATGTGGTGGGAGGAGTTCTTGTCTAGCTTTATGTTGTCCATGCAAGATATGCTGTACTGTCTCACATGAATGATTGTACTTTCTACAGTGTGGTAGGTGTGTGGGGTTTATTCTGTGTAGGTGGTAAGTTGTCAATAGTATACTGGGAACTATTCTGTAGCACTTATATTCAAAAACCCGTTAATGTTTTTCCAATACCTAGTCCATGATTTACACACATCTTTTGTCACTGGGAATGTGCATGTTCTTGGTATTCTAACTTTCTTTTACTACTGTATGACACATTGTATGGAGCGTCTGGTTGAATGGATTAGAACGCGGCTCCCATGTAGGAGACCAGGGTTTAATCCACGGTAAGACCACGGAGGTTTTTTTTTGTCGAAGGCATAAAGAAATTCGACCAAAAAAAAAAAAAAAAAAAGATAAAAATAACAGAGCAGTTCACCTATTTGGGTAGCAATTTTGATTGCACAGGAAATGGTTAAAAAAAATTATGATACGAATTGGCAAAGCAACATCAGCTTTTAAAAGTCTAAATAAAATATGGAACTGCAAGTTATATAGTATTAAAACTAAATTACGAATTTTCAATTCAAATGTTGTATCAATCCTAACATATGCTAGCGAGAGTTGGAAAATGACTAAAGATATAGAAAGCAAGTTGAATGCACATTTGAAAATAGATGTCTGCGAAAATAATGAATATAAAATGGAATGAATTCAGGAGAAGTGATGAAATCAGAGACATGTCTGGTCAACCACTAGTGACAACTGTTATAAGAAAGAGAAGATGGAGATATGTTGGGCACACCTTGAGGAGAAATGATCAACGAATATCAAAGCAGGCATTGAAGTGGGATGCAAAGGGTTCAAGAAAGAGAGGTCGATCTAAAGAGACCATGAAACGAACTTTGCTGAGAGAGGCAGGAAATATCGGTCTCAGTTCCATGGAGGAGATTCAGCGAGTTGCCCAGGATAGAGCTGTATGGAGAAATTACTTGCAGGCCCTATGTGACGTATAACGGTACGAGAGGGAATTATTATTATAAAGAAATTATCTTAATCTGAACAGTTTAGAGGCGACTACACTAGCAATCCACAAGCCCACGTCCCTCCTTCCCAACGCCCAAAAAGCGTTATTACAAGCAGTAATGACAATTTACGCATTGTAAATATACAGGGTGTTCAAGATAATTGCAGCCCCATTGACAATTCGAAAGTTGCCAGGTACACATTGAGTTGTGTTTATTTACAATTTAAACCGGTTCTGACTAGCTCGTCCTACGTCACATTTGTTCATCGCCCCTTCCCGCACTACAATTACACACCGTCACACAACCTTGACCTATACTACGTCATAACCGAACCTTACAATTTCCATACATATATGCCAGATTAGTTCCATTCACGGGCTGCTTTTAAGTTGAACACCCTGTATATATATATTAGTCAATGTGTCTATTTTTAGTAATGTGTCCTACATATAAACTGCGAGAATTAGTAGTGTTGAATACTCACAAAATATATATGAGACTGTAGTAAAACTATTTGATTGGCAAAACACGTAATGACTCCTGATGTTCGTTTGCTTGATAAATGTCTTGTTGGTCGAAACGTTGCTGTATTTTGTCATTGTTTTTGTAATTTGTAAAACTACAGTACTTTGTGATTACGTGTTTAGTGTTGAATACACATTTTTCCTGTTTTTTTTAAATCAAAGTGTCCCACGGGAGAAGCACACATGGCCCTAAATTTAAAATAAATGCTACGCCACTGATAAGTTCTCATATACGTTGCTCCTTTGTCTTTAACGAAAGCTAAATTTCCTGTTTATATAAATTATTAACGTGTTTAACAAGAGTTGTAAAACACGTTTCCCTGTTAAATATGCTGATAAAAGTATGGCTGTTAAATATGCTGATAAAAGTATGGCTGTTAAATATGCTGATGAAAGTATGGCTGTTAAATATGCTGATGAAAGTATGGCTGTTCGATATGTTTACAAAGTCATTGGTTTAGTTTCATTTTCTTCAAACTCTCGATATCGACCAATTGTTAACCACTCTTTGCGATTTCTATGTGATCTGAGCCTAAGAGCGATTGAACGTTGTGTTAATTAGGCTCCTAAAAGTAATCCCGCACATCCGGTTTCTGCGATGCTTTTTATTTACTATAGTAGCCAAGGTCCTACATCAGTTGCCTTTTTTTTTCGAACCAGAAGCACTTGAGCTTTTCAGCTCTTCGGCTCGGTGCCATGGCCATCGTAACCCTTCGGTTCAGTGCCATGAATACCGTAAATCTGGGGAAATCTGTGGCTTTTTCTGCCATCCCGTGGAATTGAACCCGCACACACAGAGGGATAGTCACCCGTAGTCCAACGCGCTACGAACACGCTGGGCAGACGGGCCTTTAACGACATGCCTTGTATATCTCAGTGGTACTATTCTTTGCTCCCCTTGCTGACTCCGACACCACAAGGGCTGCTTAGTTTCATCAAAATATTTCACCTTATAACATTATCAAAATAATTCAGTGATAATAATGACAAATATTTCTATCAAAGCTGTTTTCTATCTGTATGATATAGTTCTCATATATGTCATGCTTTAGTGTCCGTCCATCTTTGATCTCCTCAATTCATGTTGCCAATTTCGCTAGCATTTCGTCTCAAATCTCACTTCAATCATTGTATGCAAAGATCTCAGTCGTCATCCCTAGCAGCAACATCTAATTCTAAACCGTCGGGGCTCACAAATTGACCTGCCCGGTAAAAGTGATGCATGAATCACTCACTCAGTCACTGGTCACGGAGTTGATCTTCGACTGACACTTTCCTTTGCGTTATTTTGAGAAACGATGAATGGGAAAAATGTGAGAAATATCCTGGAGAATCTTGAAGAAGAAAAAAAGACATCCAAATATCACTCGTGTAATTTGGGAGATAGAGGAGGAGAGTTATGCTTGTTGAGGATTGAGCGAGGGCTAAAATGAATCATCATAGAGTGTGTGGTGGAGTATGAAGTAAGTTGTTAGAGGAGTCAGTGATTGACTTGAGAGTGTGGGAGTGATCATAAATCATAAACTGAGATTTATTATATGATTGTGGGAGGTAATGAGTACGCTTTATTCTTAAAATAGTCAATCAGAAATGAACAACGATTGGATATCTGAGGGGGGAAGGATGAGAGATTGATTAAATTTCATTACCAACTGTCTGACCTTTTTGTGTGTGAGAGAGTCTGTCTGATCAGCATGATGGAGTGAGGGAAGTATCCATGATAGACAGAAGCATGTATGTCTTTAAAAGTAAGTCGCTGATTATCTGAGGTAGCTGAAAGACAAGTTCCCTCACGGACAGCTAAAAGGTTAAGGACTTACTTCCCTGCACCGGAATTTTCCGTATAACTCCTTCCCGCTCTGCAGATAAAGCCCACTATCTTTCAAGTGTTTTAAAACAAAGTATCACCCCTGTGGTGCCGGGACCCGAATGAAAGCAAACAATAGCACAACTGTGACATACAAGGAATGTCGTAAGAGGCGACTGATGTAGGACGTAGGGAAGCTACCTAGTAAATAAAAAGCATCACAGAAATCGGATGTACTGACCTACTTGTAGGCGCATAACTGGCCACTTGTTACCCCACTCTTAGTGATTTGTATGTGATCCGAGCCTAAGAGCGATTGTACATTGTGTAAGTCATGCACCTACATTTAGGCAAGCACATCTGATTTTTGCGATGCTTTTTATTTACTAGGTAGCTTCCCTAGGTCCCTATCTTAGTCGCCTCTTACGACATGCCTTGTAGGTCGCAGTGTTACTATGCTTTGCTCCCTTGTGAGTCCTGACAACACACGGCGATGGTTCTGAATTTAGAGAAAAAGCTAATTGCATATCCTTTACAGGATTTTGCGAATCCACCCCGAGCTTTTTAACGCTGTTTGTGATTTTTCTAGGCATTATTACGTTCAGAAATTTGGCATTTCTTTCTGAACTTGGCACACTTGGCGTGTGTATGTAAAACAGAAGCAAAATGTACCCATTTATCTCGTATATCATACACTATCATCAGCAGTGGCGGCTCGTGGTAATTTTATTTGGTGGGGCCAGACCCACATTTTCGGAAAAATCATGTTTTTTTAGCATTTACTATTATTTGTCTATTCCGGGAAGCTATTTCTCCTTTCGGTTTTTGGTGGGGCCGGGCCCCGTTGACCCTTAATGACTAGCCGCCCCTGATCATCAGTCATATTGATATAAAAGATACACATTACCATACATACTCATCTTAATCTCGACCCTCTACTACAATGTTATCACATAATGCACCAGTTGCATGTCAAAGAGCAACTAGTCTGCTAGATCTCTTTAGTCCCTGCCAGGAACCTAACGACATAATTTCATGCCTGGTTTTGGATTCAGACAGTAAGTGGAAGCAGCGACCAATTAGATTCGTCACTGTGGAAGTATTGTGAGGCTACATGTGCGCGTGGTGCATCTAAAGGCACGATCTTAAAGTGATTATATTTTTAAGTTGTTTACTTTTAGCAGTTTGCTTGCGTTCTGAAGGTCGGGGTTCGAATCGAGTTCGCTTCACGGACGATTTTATTCTCGGTGAACCGGAGATTCATCTCACCTAATTAGCCCAAATTTACGGCACAAAAAGATCATTAAAGAGTGTTTACCTTACGATGCGTACGGAACGACCTCACCATAGGCAGGAAAGCCGATAGAGAAGTCATCCATTCTGCCTTCGCTAACTAGCTCTGTCCGAGAAAGAGTTACAAGGACAACAGGTCTCCTGCAACGATCTACCTTGAAGGATCTAATCTTCAAGTACCCCAGAAGTCGACGAAGCTTTCCATATAGTTGAGGGATGCCTGTAAAAAGGTAATATAGACCCACGCAAAAACCATTCAGAAGCGCAAAAGCAGGCGTCATGACTTTCCGCCTGAATTAACAGCGGGCATACGAGAGAAGAAGAAAAGAAGAATATCACCCATCGTGTGCCGAAAGCTAATGAAAAATACTGGCCTAACACTGTAATACCAAACATACCTGGAGGTATAAAAACACCTCCCTCCCTTTTTTAAACATACAAAGAATATTTGGCCGCCTGAGTGGTTACCAGGACCCATATTTGGGATTTAAAGAATAGAACCACTGTTTCCTGCCAAGTATGTCGTAAGAGGCGCAAGGAGGTTTGGATGAAATCGGATGCATGTGTCCTAAAGTGGATTTACTGTCCTGGGCATGCGGGTGTTTACGGTAATGAGAGAGCGGACAGGCTTGCATCAACAGCATCGATTGTTGGGGAGTTGAAGATGGATAAGGGGGATATTCTTCGGTCTCTTCGCGACTGTCTGTTGGATGAGGACACTAAAATCGATGTTGAATCTGTCAAGCGATTTAAGCAGTTTGGAGTTACCCGTTGTTCAAGTCGAACTGGATGCCTGAGAGGCAGAGTGAGAGGTGTTTTTAATCAGCGAGCCACATGAACCATCAGTATGCATACTCTTCGATATCTGTTGGGGAGCACCTATGGGTCTGCCCTGAGTGCAGTGACGTCAGTTTAGTAACAAATAACCAACCAGTAACCAATAACTAAACTTGGTAGAAGTCTATACGTTTAGGGGCCTACGAAACGAATGTGCAACGTATACACGTTCTTGACAAAGATCAAACATATCACAAAGAGTGAATAAAATTGATCGTAAAGAACGAAAGCAAAAAAGAATAAGAATATTTGGCATTTGTATTGTCTGTCTATTGTATAAATATAAGTTGAAAGAGTCGACAACTTTGAATACCTTGGTGCATTGCTGACAAATGACGGGAATGCTATAAAAATGATTAAAATAAAGCTGAGCATTGCTTTGCAAAAACTAAAAGAACTAATTAACCTATGGAAGGGAACTGACATAAGAACAACACTCACGTGTTTAAGAGCCTGCGTTTTTCCCTTGGCAACATATGGTTGTGAGACATGGAACATTGATAAAGCGACTGAGAAGATCATTAATGCCTTTGAATGCATGCAAATGCTACAGAAGAGTACTTAGAAAATCATGGACACAGTAAAGAACAAACGCTTCTGTTCTGCAACAGTTTGATATTAAAGAGAGTTGGCTATTAAGGAGCATAACATCAAGGAAAATTAAATATTTCGGACACATAAAACGATATGAGTTCCTAGAGAAAATAATTTTGGAGATAATGGTGCCTGGAAGAAGAATGAGAGGAAGACCTAGAAGACAATGGATTCAAGATGTTATTGACGATCTGAGAATGACTGCTGCTGACGTCGGTCAACTTGCACAGAACAGAGAGTTGTTCAGGATTGCGGTCATGGGAGCCAAGTTCTGGAAGGGGACAAGCTACTTGATGATGATGACTTATGGTATATTATGCAGTTATTTTGATGTTTCACTGTTGCGTCAGGACAGGTAGGTGTAAAGATAAATAAACGCGACCATAGACCTGCATTTACGGCTGTTGTAGAAAGCGGCCGAGCAATCGACAAGGCTGATATTCTGAATTCACTAACGGAAAGAGGATGTGTAATCCATTCATGGAATGTGGTGAATCTACAACATCTAACCGCAGTACACGAATACCAAATCAAATGTGGTGTAGATAGACAAGAGCACTATACTACCACCAAACGGAGAATAGTAAACCAACATAGAAATAGTGCCGCTATTAATCACACGCTGAAAGAATTATATATATTGCCATTTTCTCCTACAGACGATCAATTGACAAGTGTTTTACTGTGACAACTTCAGAGTTTTTGCTTTTCTCTCTTGTCTTTTAGCTCATACATAAGTCTCTTCTCAAAAGAATGCGCAATATCGTTTTCCACACAAATCTGTCATCAGCTAGTTTTTCTCATGTTTCTTTGTGCCTAGCCTGGGCAGCTGATATGGAGAATGTGCCTTTGAACTTTTAAAAAAAAAAATGCGATAGCAATCTCACAACCAGCGATCTGATCAGTTACCAGTTATATGAGGACTATCATCACAGCACTCCGGACGTGTTCATTGGTGATCCGATCTCTGCCTCAACAAATCTATAGTTCGTTCCAAAATTCGTGATCATCTTTACCAACCGATATAAAATCATCCACTTGACAGAAATTCTTGATTTTTACATATTTATATAGGTAACAGTGACGACGTTCCAAAAGTATTTTTGCCCACCCAAACCTTTAGTTCTGTAAGAATTGTATTATATGTTATTACTAAATTTACCGCGATGTTGATCTGGTATACTTGTCGAAATTTTACAGTACGATTGTCAAGTTTGTCTATAACTAAGCATTTCCGTGTTCCAAATGCAATTCAGTGCACGTCAAAATCGTGAATCCCGTGGAATTAATCAGTTCACACTGTTTCCTACCGACTGTCATTGGCGTATGTACGCAACGTTTACTTTCATTTATAGAAGTGGAAGGTATCATTTGTTCACTAAATGACTTTTCTTTTTATAATATGTAATAGGAATACGCCTTTGCAATGATTCGTCACCATTTTGTGTATTACTGTAAGTTCTAAACTTTGATTATCATTTTGTTGTGCTTATGCAAAATTATATAACAAAAACGTGTTTTGCATCAACTAAGCTACCTACCAATTAGTTAAACGTGGATTCGTAACGTCGTGAGGTAAATAAGACTGCATGCAAAAAAATTACTTGTATCCATCAGATAGATTTCGTACAAATTAAACCTTAGTGTGATCGCGAATTTTAGAACGAACTATAGCATTGTCCAACGGCACAACACTAAAGTAATATGTTGATTAATTAATCTTTTTTGCATATTTATACAGCATAAATTGTTCTCTTCGTGATGTTTTTTTTCATAAATGACTGTTGCAGTTAGTTTGTTTTTTAAAATAAACAACGCTTTGTGTGTGTCCATGTAAATTATTTTCATCTATAATCGGCTTTAATGTAACCAGTCCACAGTTAGATTGTTACCGCAATACGAGAAAGCCACTTGACTTTTCCAATAACTTTTAATCAGGACTAATAAACACAGTAATGGAATGTGTCTGTCTACCTTGACCTTGCACTCTTCGATTTCTTGTACACATTTGCTTAAGTATTTTTTCCTGTCTTTACTGGAGAGGGTATATTCGATTATTTTCTTTGACTTATTTCTCTCTTTCTCTCTCTCTCTCTCTCTCTCTCCTTTTAATCTTATCAAAATTTTAAACAAATAATAATTATCATACTCTTTGACTCGAGACCACCATTGAGAGAACTGGATGTTTCTGTTTGTTTCTTTAGTAAGTATTGTGTACCAGGTATGATTAATTTCTTTCAATTCTTGTTCTACTTTTCTTCTCCAGGTTGTTTTATGTCTTCCACGTTCTCGTTGACCCTCTATTATCCATCTGAGTGCAGTTTTCGTGACAGAATTAGTCTCTATGCGCATCGTTTCTCTAGTATCTCTTGTGGATGATAGTGCTCATATTCTCTTCCTGATGCTGTGCAATCAGTTCTTGGTTAGAGATCGGTTTGACCAGAAAAGGCTCCTTTAGCTGCTAAGGACGCGTTAACACGTCTATTATTATATCTCCTATTTCGGCTAAAGACGTATTAACACGTTATATATTTCTACTGTCACTGCTATAGGCGTTCATTCACATTTGTGACCTAGAAACAAAGAGTGGATATTTTTAGATCCGTCTTCGGAGAGTATCTAGCAGCGAAATAATTAAGATATTTTGCAGACTTTTTCTTCTTCACAGAACGCTCCATATCGATCACTTGTCAACCACTCTGTGTGATCTGTATGTGATCTGAGCC
The DNA here is from genome assembly GCA_020796225.1 of Arion vulgaris. Taxonomy (NCBI): domain Eukaryota; kingdom Metazoa; phylum Mollusca; class Gastropoda; order Stylommatophora; family Arionidae; genus Arion; species Arion vulgaris. The sequence continues at coordinate 12,268,028 of CM036768.1, forward strand.
TAAAAGCGATTGTACGCTGTGCCATTTATGCGCCTACAAGTAGACCAGCACATCCGATTTCTTCACTGATTTTTATTAACTAGGTTAGTATTCCTGCGGTAGAGTAGTTGTTAGTGAACTCGCTTGTCAAGGCTGGTGGTCTGGGTTCAACTCCCGCAGTGCGAGTGGAATCTTTCCGGACCGCAAAGGCTCTCAGGTCAACCCAGCCTCAACTGGGTACCAGACAATGCTCTGGGAAAGCAAAGACGGCCGGCGTGATGCTGACCACATCACCCATCGTGTGCCGACGGTCAATGAAAAGTACAGACCTAACACTGTATTGCCCTATATAACACGAGGTATGAAAGGGTTCCTTAAAAAATAATATTTAAAAATGGTAGTATTCCTAGGGCCTACATCAGTCGCCTCTTACGACATGCATTGTAGGTTGCAGTGGTAATATTGCTTCCCTTGGGAGGCCCCGGTACCACATAAGCGTCTGCAATATAAATGTGTCTGAAGGTAAACAAAAATGACATCAAAATGACAGTGTGATATAGAAAATAGAATGAATAATTGTATTTCACTGGTAATATTGATAATGATACCAATAAAGCAGAAATCTGTAAAATGCAAAAGCTGCAGTCTCATGCTCTATGGGGAGCATATAGAAATAATCCAACTAATACATAGATACTGTTACTTTGATTGCAAAGACGAGTAGCCAATATCTCTCTACTCGTCCTATTATCGATAATCGTATTTCACCCATTTCCTGCAGTGCCTTGTCATTCTTTCTCTCATATGTTCACTCTTCTATGATTTCTTTCGGCAACAACAGGAAACGGAAGTGCGATCATGCGCGTGCGTGCATGCTCTTTGAAAACGAAAACCGGCTAATCTGCTTTGAGTGTTGCAGTTTCAGAAGCTATTCTATTTTTTTTTTTTCCGATCCAGAAGCACTTGAGCTTTTCAGCTCTTCGGCTCTGTGCCATGGACATCGTAACCCTTCGGTTCGGTGCCACGAACACCGTGAATCTGGGGAATCTGTGGCTTTTTGCCTGCCCACGGAATTGAACCCGTACACACAGAGGGCTAGTCACCCACAGTCCAACGCGCTACGAACACGCTGGGCACGCGGGCTATTCTATTTCACTAGTGCTTCTTTTTGGTGAAGTTGCAAGGTAAATGAAAGAATACCTTTCACTTTTCTCCTCTATTTTAAGTCTTTCCTACTACCCTTCTTTTTGTACCTGTTCATATTGTTAATTTTATTTCTGCTGTACATGTTTTGTTTGATTGAATTTAGTGGTCCATATACATTACACCAAAACAAAAAAAGTGCGAAATAGTAGCACCTTATCAGGGCTGTGCCATGTTATGATAAAAAGAGGCGGCTGCATCAGGCGACACCGTATGGGGGAAATCAAAATTTTGAGAAATTAAAATACAATGGTGGTGCCATCGTCCTTTTGTAAAAAATCCACGCGAAAAAACTTGCAACCAAGCTGTCCGCACCGTGATTCGAACTCAGAACGTCGGGTTTAATAAACCGTCATTATCCCCTAAGCCACAGACGCCACCCTCTCACCCTCTACCCTTCTTAAAAATAGACTCAACAATTCATCCTGTGGGTTATATATTTACTGTATCCTTCCTTCACGTTCCGACCCTGTCTTTGTAAATTTCCGTTTCTTTCCGGCTGTATCGACCAGAGACGGAAAGTGTTTTAAACAAATATGTGTAACAAAAATGTGAGCAAACCTTCTTTGTTAAGTTGTCAGTGAATATTATACAAATACACACATTCACATCACTATTGAATAATCATGGATCACGGGTGAGATCACAAGAAAGGAAAAGATACATACAAAATACACACAACTATCTTGAGTGATCACGGAGATTTTTTTGGTTTTCGTAAGTATGTTATGAATTAAGGAATAATTATGAAGCCTCTAAATGATTTTACGTAAAGGCTTGCTTTTCTATATCACTAGTGTCAGGGCCGTGCGGTATATTTTCTTAGTATGATGCAAGTCTTCGAAATGACGCCTCTTAAATGGTTTTCCTTTAAATTAAACTTCAATTGTGATTTTGATTTTGTTGCTTATGCCGCCCCTCTTACGGTCTCGCCTGATGCGGCCGCCTCTCCGTATCATAGCACGGCACGGCTCTGAGTAGTGTCTGTTTAGGCCCAAGTTAGATTCGAATCCCGGATTCTCTAGCTTTTTCTTCGAGTGCTCAATATCGACCACTTGTTAACCACTCTGTGTGATCTGTATGTGATCTGAGCCTAAGAGCGATTGTACGTTGTGCCAGTTATGCGCTTAAAAGTAGGCCAGCTTTCTGCGACGCTGTTTATTTACTAAAGTAGCTTCCCTTGGCCCCTACCACATTTGCTTCTTACGACATGCCTGGTAGGTTACAGTGTTACTATTCTTTGCTCCACTTGTGGGCCCCGTCAACACACATATGTGTGGGGGATATTGATAATAAGGAAAGCAAGCCAACACGCCGCCCAAGTGGTTACCGGGGCCCAAATTGGGATGTAAAGAATAGAACCACTGTTACATGCCACGCATGTCATAAGGGACGACTAATGAGGTTGGAATTGGTGCTAGCTACCCCACCCCGTAAAAAACACTAGTTGACTACAGAAATAGCAACCATGGAAATTCATAGCTGGCCACCAGAAGAAAAAGAAGGACAACACAAAGAGGGTTCTGGAAAGGATGGCCTTGGATAGGCAGGCTTGGAAGGCCTTGGTTGCGGACCTATGCTTTCCTAGGGGCAGAGGTTTAAGAAGAAGAAGAAGAAGCAGGCTAACACGCACAAATCAGATAGATGCACCATACCAGGCTCTCTGACTACGCTTGAACAACATGGCGAGCGCAAGAAGAAGAAGCAGGCCAACACGCACAAATCAGATAGATGCACCATACCAGGCTCCCTGACTACACTTGAACAACATGGCGAACGCAAGAAGAAGAAGCAGGCCAACACGCACAAATCAGATAGATGCACCATACCAGGCGTCCATGACTACACTTGAACAACATGGCGAACGCAAGAAGAAGAAGCAGGCCAACACGCACAAATCAGATAGATGCACCATACCAGGCGTCCCTGACTACGCTTGAACAACATGGTGAACGCAAGGAGAAGAACTCTATATTCATCATTTATTCTTGTCATAAGCTTCAACAACACCTGGACAGTTAGAAATGTTGCACATATGTGTGGGTGCTTGCATGTGTGTATATGTGCGTGCGTACGTGTGTATGCGTGCTTGTATTTGATACGCCTCACTTAGTGTCGACCTCATTGCTTATCGAAATGTCCTAAAGACATTGTTCTGCACTTTCAGGGAACCCAGCGTGACATGATATTATCATATTATCATAAAAGAATTGTCTAGTGATCAACTGGCGGCTGTACAAACGTGAGATGATAAATCAGATTGGTTTGACATAAGACAGGGAGTCAGACAAGGCTTCATTCTCTCGACTTGTCTGTTTAACATATATACTGAAAACATCATGAGGAATGTTACAGAAGATTGCGGAAAAGAACAATACAATCATTTTATAATCGGAGGAAGAAAAATACCTGAACTAAGATATGCTAACGATACATTGCAAATGTCAACATTGTAAACAGGCATTATTAATAGCAATGATAAAGAAAAGCAACCAAATAAAAATCGGTATCTCATTGTGGTAAAAACAAAAATAATGACAACTGATAAAACAAGACTACATGTGAAATGAGATGTCTACGAAAATCTGTCAACGTTACAAGGCGAGATAGAGTGAGAAACGAGAATATCAGAAGCATCGTTGGTACTATACCATGCATACAGTACATCGAGAAGCAAAGATTCAAGTGGTTCTGCCATTTAATGAGAATGGAACCACATTTACTACCATCACGTGCCTATAATAATCGACACTCAGGGCGCAGAGCACGAGGCAGGCCAAGAACACGATGGATAGATAACATCTCAGAGTCCCTGCGAAAGCATGGACTGACAACGTCAAGCGCAACACACCTGGCACAAGATAAGAAACAAACTCTCCCCACCACGCTTCACGGCAAATGTGGTTAAGATAAGATAAGATAAGATAAAACAAGTATGAGAAATGGTATAGTTTTATAATTCTTCTTCTTCTTCTGCATTCTCACTAGATTGGGATTTTGGATTCTCTTATAAAGGCAGCCGTCTGCCTCAGATTATCAACCACGCCATACAGTGTGTCTTGGATTCTGGTGTAAGTGGGCCACCTTTTTCTTCTCAAGTCTGCATACATGGGACAGTTCTGTAGGATATAATTCCTATGATTTCTGCTTCCCCGTTTGTGCCGATCTCTTCCAGCAGTAAGTTTTGGCCACCCTCGTGATGTTAGATCTGACATCCTTACTGCTTGGCTAAATCTCGGAGGCAGATTGACGACCGTAGAATCCGTTATCTCATTGTGAGGGGTCGTTGCACCATGTTATGCGCCGTACAGCCTGGTGCATCCGTTTTCTGCAAGTATTTGTTTCGGGTTAGCATTCCCTAGCGGACACGTGCATCGGATTTCGGCCAAACCTCTTTAGTCGCCTCTTACGACATTCGTGGCAGGTAACATTGGTTCTATTCTTTACGCCCAAAATTTGGGCCCCGGTAACCACTCGGGCGTAGTTTTATACAAGTGATCAATAAAAATGGGAACAGTTTGGAATATTTTGGTTCACTGCTGAATCGAGATGGAAATGGGATGAAGAAAATGGGAAGAGACATGAACATGGTCTTACCAAAATTCAACAACTAAAACTCCTATGCGTGCATGTGGTGCCGGGGTCTACGAGGGAAGCAAAGAATAGTACCACTGCAACCTACAATGCATGTCGTAAGAGGCGACTGATGTTGGCCCTAGGGATGCTGCTACACTAGTAAATAAAAAGGAGCGCAGAAATCAAATGTGCAGTCCTACTTGTAGGCGAATAACTAGCACAACATACAATCGCTCTTAGGCTCAGATCACATACAAATCACACAGAGTGGTTGACAAGTGGTCGATATGAAGCGTAAGAAGAAGAAGAAGAAAAAAACATATAGGATGAAACTGATAAGAAAACAAAGATCAGAAGACTAAAAGCTTGCATATGTTCAGTGACAACGTATGGGTGTGAAGCATGGACATTTAACAATGCAGTGGAAAAACATATTGGTGGTTTTGAATATAAGTTCTACAGAAGAGTCATCCGTATATCATGGATAGAGAGGAGAATAAATAGATCTATCTAGAACGAGCTCAAAATCAATGAAAACTGGATGATGCTACCCAAAAAAATGAAAATATTTTGGTAATTTGGACATATCTCTCTCTCGCGATCGTTCCATTTTTTGGACATATCTCTCTCTCTCGCGATCGTTCCATTTTTGACATATTCTCTCTCTCGCGATCGTTCCATTTTTGGACATATCTCTCTCTCGTGATCGTTCCAATTTTGGACATATCTCTCTCGCGCGATCGTTCCATTTTTGGACATATCTCTCTCGCGCAATCGTTCCAATTTTGGACATATCTCTCTCGCGCAATCGTTCCAATTTTGGACATATCTCTCTCGCGCAATCGTTACAATTTTGGACATATCTCTCTCTCTCGCGATCGTTCCATTTTTGGACATATCTCTCTCTCGCGATCGTTCCATTTTTGGACATATCTCTCTCTCGTGATCGTTCCAATTTTGGACATATCTCTCTCTCGTGATCGTTCCAATTTTGGACATATCTCTCTCGCGCGATCGTTCCAATTTTGGACATATCTCTCTCGCGCGATCGTTCCAATTTTGGACATATCTCTCTCGCGCAATAGTTCCAATTTTGGACATATCTCTCTCGCGCAATCGTTCCAATTTTGGACATATAAAAAGACAGAAATAGGAGAGGACCGTCATGAAAGGAGACATTTCAGCAAAGCGAAGAAGAGGAAGACCACGGAGAAGATGGATTCAGGATGTAACTGATGGTTGAGCATGACTGCTGCAGAGGAAGGATCTGGCCTATGAGAGAGATAAATTTCGAAAGACAGTTAAGGTAGCAAAGTTCTGCTCAGGACAAACTATTTGATGATGATGATGAATTTACGAAAATAAAAACTTCACTTTATTGTACAACATCTATTGAGATATATGATATCTGATCCACCATAATGGTGGTCGTCCGTGTTGACTCATGTCCAGATTTGATCGTCTTCAAATGTTGCCAAACAGTATTAGAAGTTTGGACATTGGCTGTTAGCTATCAAACATCCCTTTTTTCCGATCCAGAAGCACTTGAGCTGAAAGCTCTTCGGCTCGGTGTCATGGACATCGTAACCCTTCGGCTCGGTGTTATGGACATCGTAACCCTTCGGCTCGGTGTCACGAACACCGTAAATCTGGGGAACCTGTAGCTTTTATGCCAGTCCGCGGAGTTGAACCCGCACTTACAGTGGACTAGTCACCCGTAGTTCAACGAGCTATGAACATGCTGGACTATCAAACATCTGAAAACTAAGCTTTGGGGAAACCTGACAGACCTGAAGCTGACTGCCCAGTTTGTGGTCCACAGTAAATTAAGCGCATGACCAGAGATCGCTGAAGAAGAAGACGAAGGAAACATCCCTTTTTGTTTAGTGTTGTCATTTGTCAGTCTGACATGTCCGATAATAAGGTCTCTTAATGACATCAAGCGATGACCACTGCTGTCTGTTAACCAGGCTTTTCATTCAATTCTGTTGTAGACCATGACAAGAAAGACATCGTCTGGTCAGCAGGAAAACAAGCCAGGCACACATCACTTGTCTGGATGTTAGATGATTTGATTAAACTATACGAGAACGGCAATACGAGTGATGAAGTGATGGATTGAAGGCGTAATAGATTGACAGAGTGATGGAGCTGTGGATTGATACAATTATATACAGACAGCGTGATGGACTTAGATAAGTGATAGCGTAAAGGATTTGCTCAAGTGATTGATAGATTTACGCAATGATGGACTGACTGATGGAGAATTGATGGAGTATTGGATTAATGCAATGATGTACAAACCCTTTCACTCCGTAATTGTTTTCGTCTCTGGGCTCATTTATATTGCAATGTAGGTTCACTTAGCCAGTACACTGTCTTTGAGTTTCTTTTCTTATACCTGCTGTCAGTTGATAATCTTACAACGAAGGGTTAAGACGGAATGGAGTTTAAAAATCTAAACTTCTTAAAATTATTTTTTTGGTTGCACACTGGTACATATGCGTGCGCGAGCATTGGTGCGGGTGTTTTTTATAGTTTTTGTCTGGCTGATTCTACGAAGCGTGAATACTGTTGTGTTTCTAAAGCCACAGAAATCAACAAATGAACCGGGAAAAACCAATATTCTCTTACGTGACATTCTATGACTTGATCTGAAGTCGGTCACGTGTATTAGACATGTTTAAACATAACGGAAGGTTGCCCCAGGGTGAGGGATTGAGGTAAGCGCATGTTCTTAAGCTCAGTTGCTTGATAGATTATGAGGAAGTTGCCCAGGATGGGCTTGAGAGGTGGAGGGGGAAGAGTATTGTCAGTATAACAAAGAGGCAGTCATCATTTTTCGAACATGTGATTAGAAAGGACAATATCAAGACCACACTACACAAACACGGATATAACGCAACAGGATCGGCTCATCTGGCCCTAGAACGCAAATTAAAGCTCCCATCCCTACGCTTAACGACAAGAGTGGGCAGCCAACTACATCTTCCACCTGGGAATAGACAATAGAAAGGGAGGGTTAGAACAAATTGTAACAGCCGGTAAAATCGAGGGGAGACGAGACAGAGGAAGACAGAAAGAGAAAATTTTGTATAACCAGACTTCATGTCACGGAAGAGCGTCAACATCTGAGATGATAGAAGACATCAGAGACAAGAGATTTGTGGAGATCCATGATCGTTCACACCAGCCAACACGACACCTGATAATGTTAGGTGGTGGGATATAATCTTGAGAATGTGTCATCTCGTGATGTTGCGCAGTTATATCATGAGGATTGCCCGCAGAAGTGTGTGGACTTTTGAGGTGGAACTTGAGTGGAGGAGATTTTACGTTAATGATTTTTAAATGAACCATGCACTTGGTGACAACGACGACGGAGAGGAGGTGGAGGCAGTCGGGAGATTGGAAATCGATTCAGGTAGTTGAGAATGCAACACACGAGGATTGACAAGTTTGTTAGATTGCGAGTAAATAATGTTACAGTTAGACAGAGTAATGAGAGTTGGAGGGGAAAATAGACGAGAGGACAACTAAAACAATCATTGATTGTTAATTGTATCTATTTTGTTGTTGGTGTTTAGGGAAGGGAATGACGCAAGTGAGAGAGATAGAGAGAAGGAAAGTCTGTATCTGTGAAGTGTTGGTGTTTAGGGAAGAGAAATGACGCAAGTGAGAGAGATAGAGAGAAAGAAAGTATGTATCTGTGTAGTGTTGGTGATTAGGGAAGAGAAATGACGCAAGTGAGAGAGATAGAGAGAAAGAAAGTATGTATCTGTGAAGTGTTGGTGTTTAGGGAAGAGAAATGACGCAAGTGAGAGAGATAGAGAGAAAGAAAGTATGTATCTGTGTAGTGTTGGTGATTAGGGAAGAGAAATGACGCAAGTGAGATAGATAGAGAGAAAGAAAGTATGTATCTGTGTAGAGAAGCGAAAACATGATTAAAATCAGTAATAGTTGAAATTATAAGAGAGAAGTGATAACATAACAGGAGAGAACAGATGAAATAACAGGAGAGAACAGATGAAATAACAGGAGAGAACAGATGAAATAACAGGAGAGAACAGATGAAATAACAGGAGAGAACAGATGAAATAACAGTAGAGAACAGATGAAATAACAGGAGAGAACAGATGAAATAACAGTAGAGAACAGATGAAATAACAGGAGAGAACAGATGAAATAACAGTAGAGAACAGATGAAATAACAGGAGAGAACAGATGAAATAACAGTAGAGAACAGATGAAATAACAGGAGAGAACAGATGAAATAACAGGAGAGAACAGATGAAATAACAGGAGAGAACAGATGAAATAACAGGAGAGAACAGATTAAATAACAGGAGAGAACAGATGAAATAACAGGAGAGAACAGATGAAATAACAGGAGAGAACAGATGAAATAACAGGAGATAACAGATGAAATAACAGGAGAGAACAGATGAAATAACAGGAGAGAACAGATGAAATAACAGAGAGAAAGATGAAATAACAGGAGAGAAAGATAGAAATAACGGGAGAAAAGATGAAATAACAGAGAGAACAGATGAAATAACAGGAGAGAACAGATGAAATAACAGTAGAGAACAGATGAAATAACAGGAGAGAACAGATGAAATAACAGAGAGAACAGAGAAAACAGACATGAAATAACAGGAGAGAACAGATGAAATAACAGGAGAGAACAGATGAAATAACAGGAGAGAACAGATGAAATAACAGGAGAGAACAGATGAAATAACAGGGGACAGAGAACAGAGCAAATAACAGGAGAGAACAGATGAAATAAAGACAGGAGAATGAGAAAGATGAAATAACAGGAGAGAACAGATGAAATAACAGGAGAGAACAGATGAAATAACAGAAGAGAACAGATGAAATAACAGGAGAGAACAGATGAAATAACAGGAGAGAAAGATGAAATAAGGAGAGAAAAAGATGAAATAACAGGAGAGAACAGATGAAATAACAGGAGAGAACAGATGAAATAACAGGAGAGAATAGATGAAATAACAGGAGAGAACAGATGAAATAACAGGAGAGAACAGATGAAATAACAGGAGAGAACAGATGAAATAACAGGAGAGAACAGATGAAATAACAGGAGAGAACAGATGAAATAACAGGAGAGAACAGATGAAATAACAGTAGAGAACAGATGAAATAACAGGAGAGAACAGATGAAATAACAGTAGAGAAAGCTGAAATAACAGGAGAGAACAGATGAAATAACAGGAGAGAACAGATGAAATAGAAGAGAGAACAGATGAAATAACAGAGAGAACAGATGAAATAACAGAGAGAACAGATGAAATAACAGTAGAGAACAGATGAAATAACAGGAGAGAACAGATGAAATAACAGGGGAGAACAGATGAAATAACAGTAGAGAACAGATGAAATAACAGTAGAGAACTAAGAGAAAAGATGAAATAACAGTAGAGAACAGATGAAATAACAGGAGAGAACAGATGAAATAACAGTAGAGAACAGATGAAATAACAGGAGAGAACAGATGAAATAACAGAACAGATGAAATAACAGTAGAGAACAGATGAAATAACAGGAGAGAACAGATGAAATAACAGTAGAGAACAGATGAAATAACAGTAGAGAACAGATGAAATAACAGGAGAGAACAGATGAAATAACAGAAGAGAACAGATGAAATAACAGGAGAGAACAGATGAAATAACAGGAGAGAACAGATGAAATAACAGAAGAGAACAGATGAAATAACAGGAGAGAACAGATGAAATAACAGGAGAGAACAGATGAAATAACAGGAGAGAACAGATGAAATAACAGGAGAGAACAGATGAAATAACAGGAGAGAACAGATGAAATAACAGAAGAGAACAGATGAAATAACAGGAAGAAACAGATGAAATAACAGGAGAGAACAGATGAAATAACAGGAGAGAACAGATGAAATAACAGGAGAGAACAGATGAAATAACAGGAGAGAACAGATGAAATAACAGGAGAGAACAGATGAAATAACAGGAGAGAACAGATGAAATAACAGGAGAGAACAGATGAAATAACAGGAGAGAACAGATGAAATAACAGAAGAGAACAGATGAAATAACAGGAGAGAACAGATGAAATAACAGGAGAGAACAGATGAAATAACAGAAGAGAACAGATGAAATAACAGGAGAGAAAAGATGAAATAACAGGAGAGAACAGATGAAATAACAGGAGAGAACAGATGAAATAACAGGAGAGAACAGATGAAATAACAGGAGAGAACAGATGAAATAACAGAAGAGAACAGATGAAATAACAGGAGAGAACAGATGAAATAACAGTAGAGAACAGATGAAATAACAGAAGAGAACAGATGAAATAACAGGAGAGAACAGATGAAATAACAGGAGAGAACAGATGAAATAACAGGAGAGAACAGATGAAATAACAGGAGAGAACAGATGAAATAACAGGAGAGAACAGATGAAATAACAGGAGAGAACAGATGAAATAACAGGAGAGAACAGATGAAATAACAGGAGAGAACAGATGAAATAACAGAAGAGAACAGATGAAATAACAGGAGAGAACAGATGAAATAACAGGAGAGAACAGATGAAATAACAGGAGAGAACAGATGAAATAACAGGAGAGAACAGATGAAATAACAGGAGAGAACAGATGAAATAACAGGAGAGAACAGATGAAATAACAGGAGAGAACAGATGAAATAACAGGAGAGAACAGATGAAATAACAGGAGAGAACAGATGAAATAACAGGAGAGAACAGATGAAATAACAGGAGAGAACAGATGAAATAACAGGAGAGAACAGATGAAATAACAGAAGAGAACAGATGAAATAACAGGAGAGAACAGATGAAATAACAGGAGAGAACAGATGAAATAACAGAACAGATGAAATAACAGTAGAGAACAGATGAAATAACAGGAGAGAACAGATGAAATAACAGGAGAGAACAGATGAAATAACAGGAGAGAACAGATGAAATAACAGTAGAGAATAACAGAATGAAATAACAGTAGAGAACAGATGAAATAACAGGAGAGAACAGATGAAATAACAGGAGAGAACAGATGAAATAACAGGAGAGAACAGATGAAATAACAGGAGAGAACAGATGAAATAACAGAAGAGAACAGATGAAATAACAGTAGAGAACAGATGAAATAACAGGAGAGAACAGATGAAATAACAGGAGAGAACAGATGAAATAACAGGAGAAAACAGATGAAATAACAGGAGAGAACAGATGAAATAACAGAAGAGAACAGATGAAATAACAGGAGAGACAAAGATGAAATAACAGAGAGAACAGATGAAATAACAGGAGAGAACAGATGAAATAACAGGAGGGAACAGATGAAATAACAGGAGAGAACAGATGAAATAACAGGAGAGAACAGATGAAATAACAGGAGAGAACAGATGAAATAACAGGAGAAAACAGATGAAATAACAGGAGAGAACAGATGAAATAACAGAAGAGAACAGATGAAATACAGAGAGAACAGATGAAATAACAGGAGAGAACAGATGAAATAACAGGAGAGAACAGATGAAATAACAGAAGAGAACAGATGAAATAACAGGAGAGAACAGATGAAATAAAAGGAGAGAACAGATGAAATAACAGGAGAGAACAGATGAAATACAGAACAGATGAAATAAAGTAGAGAACAGATGAAATAACAGGAAGAACGATGAAATCAGGAGAGAACAGATGAATAACAGGAGAACAGATGAAATAACAGAGAGAAAGATGAAATAACAGGAAGAGTAAAATGATAAAATAAATTAAAAGTGAAGCGAGATAAGAAAGTATCATCTGAAATCGATGGACACTGGGCAGTCAGTTTCAGGTCTGTCAGGTTTCCATAAGTCTTATGTTTTAGATCTACTGGATTCATACTGTCCTTGTAGTTTGATTGGACAATCGGGCAGGACAAACCGTACACAAACTGAGGTAGGCAAATCAAGCAGTCCATTAAAAGACGGATAGCTGGGCAGATGACGCTCATCAGCCCGGAGGGCAGTCGTCTACGGGTCGTTGCTCTGAAAGAAATGCAACCTGCTACCTTTGGATTTTGGCTGGGGACAGCAAAGGCAATGGAGAGAATCCAGTAAACGCTGGTTGAAATCGAACACGCTGCCGAAGGATATGCACCTGAGCTCCAATAGGTACTGACGTCTGTGCACGTACATCCGTTCTTGATGTTTGGCTGCTTATATATCACAATCGAATGATGAAAGCGGCCTAAGAACGATCGCGAGAGAGAGATAGAGAGAGAGAGAAAGAGAGAGAGAGAGAAAGAGAAATCTACTGGATGTGGCCACATGTTGCTTATTAGCTCAACCAGGAGAGGACAGTTTTGCAGGATATGTTCCATTGTCTGTTTCGCCTGTTGACACTTGCAGAGAGCTGTTACTTATTCCTAGCCTATGTAAGTGTCCGTTTCCGATATAACTAGGCACTTTATTGCACCTAGCGATCGCTCAAGAATCATAGTTGAATATACATTTTTGCCTAAATCCCCTCATATACTGTTTTTGTGGTCCGCTTACTATGAAGCCAGGCGCAGGCATGGCGTCTAAATGGCACTTTTGACTATTTTTGCGTGTAGATTTGCTTTTTCATGTAGACTTGCTTTTCATTCACCATTATCCCTCACCACATTAAGACAAAATTTACTTGCACTTCAGAGGCCTTCTCATAGATGAACAGAACCAAGAGCCCTCGAAGCTTCTTCTTCTCCTTCTTCCTCCAACGTTTTCAGACATTGATTTGTATACTTCTAACAGTGGTCAACCAGAGTCCATGTACATCTCCATATAGCTTGTCTTGGACTGACATGGGGATTGGCCTTGTGTTTTCTCTCTGTTAAGTGTATGCTGGACATTCCTGCAGTACGTGTCTCTGGCTTTCTGCTTGCAAGCGAGAACCCAATACCAATCCTGAATGATAGAAGGGACCAGGGCAGTGCGGTATATTTTCTCAGTATGATGCAAGTCTTCGAAATGCCTCCCTTAAATGTTTTTGCTGTACAATAATCTTTTATTGTGATTTTTTAAACTACACAAAATGTAAGAATATTGTTTTTATTTAGAAAATATAAACTTCTTTAGATTTAAAGACTTTAACGATTTTTAATTATTGAATAGTTCAAATTGTATTTTGAGTTCGCTACTTATTCCGCTCCCTTACGGTGCTGCCTGATGCAGACGCCTCTCTGTATCATAGCAAGGCACGGCCCTGGAAAGGACTCCTGACAAGAAAACTGATTAATGCCCACTACCCTGTTTCGTTGCCTAGTAATTTTTACCCTCAGTAAAATCTGTTTGAATTTGTCACGCCGGCTTAAAAGATAAGAGATTGTATCTGGTACAATTGCTGTGATGTACTTTTTGAACCGGTTTCTGGATGACGGATCTTACGCCAGGATTGTTTACACAAAATCTTGTAACATGCTTCAAGTTGACAGCTGTCATTACATTTGATGGGGGGGAGTGTGGTAATAACAGGCTGTGGATTCGATGTAATGTTTTTGTTCTTTTTTTTTTCTCTTCAAATGTTAGATATTTTGGGATTAGATATTATTAAGAAATGGAACGAAGAAATCAAGGAATTAAAGTTAGACTGTTTCCTGTTTGTAGATTTTTGGGGGTGCAGTGATTTTTGGAATTAGGGTTATGGAATGTATGTGAGGAATGGGGTGTCTGTTTAGTTTAGTTTAGTTTAGTTTAGTCGTCGGATCACGATCACTGCACGTCGAACAAATTAGTCCATAAGTGCTCCGATCTCTCCCTGAGTATGTCCATCAGCGTGTGGCGACTAACGACACCGGTTCTTTGTTGGTTTACAATTCTTCTTTGTCTGCCAGCACAGCGTTCTTGTCGAGCTACACCACACTTAACTTTGAGTTCTTGCAGTCTGGTTAGTGTTGTAGATTCACCGCTATTACATGAATCATGTACACGTCATCTCTCTCTTAAGGAATTTATAATATCAGCCTGGTTCATTGCTCGTCCGCTTTGTACAGCAGCCATACCTGCAAGCCTATCCGCACGTTCGTTCCCCCTTACACCTGCATGCCCTGGCACAAAAATAAAACTGATCTTTGTCAGCTTAGACCTCCCCAGCGACTCCATCCAATGTCTGCGGGGAATGGGATGTGTGAGGAACGGAATATGTGTGAGGAATGGAATGTGTGTGAGGAATGGAATATGTGTGAGGAATGGAATATGTGTGAGGAATGAAATTTTGTGAGGAAGCTCTGGACGTTAAAAGTACAGTGATCATTGATTGATTGTGTGTGTGTTAGTAAATATAATGTGTACGAAAACTCCATGTAACGAAGAGAAGTTCGCCTATCGACTCCTATACAAGATGTTCGTGAGCTCAATAACTCAACTTTCCACAGGCGAAAAACGCATGGCAGTGGCGGCTCGTGCACATTTTTGTTGGTGGGGCCAGACAAAATTTTCGGAAAAATCATGGTTTTGGGTTAGGTTATATTTTAATTTATAAAGTAATAAGTACACGTTACACTTTATTTTTGGTGGGTTCCGGTCCTGGTGGCCCTTAATGACGAGCCGCCACTGCCTCATGGGGTACGAATTTTCTCATGTGGTTCCAAACGTATACCTACTGCTTCGCGTGTAGAGAAATCAGACTATCTTTCAGTTATCACTCATCTCAATGTAGGTGAGATCAAGTTCCTAGTTCTATCGAACATTGATGTTAAAAACGTAGATCCCGTTTCCAAGTTGAGCAGGTCAAAGAACGCTTTGTCTTTTCTTGTCTTAGACACATGTGCCGTGAAGCGACGTGGGGAGGTTTAGTTTTCTATCATGTGCCAAAAGTGGTGCATCTTTAATTGTTTGTCTATGATGTCACGGGATATTTGTGATATTATCTATCCATCTTGTTCGCCCGCGTGTCCAGCGTGTTCGTAGCGCGTTGGACTACGCGTGACTAGTCACTTGAGCTTTGAGCTCTTCGGTTCGGTGCCATTGACATCGTAAACCTTCGGTTCGGTGCCACGAACACCGTAAATCTGGAGAACCTGTGGCTTTACTGATAGCCTGCGAAATTGAACCCGCACTCACAGAGAGCTTGTCACCCTTCGTCCAACGCGCTACGAACACGCTGGGCAGACGGGTAAGGATAGCTTACCTAAACCTTTACCTCAATCGCCTCTTACGACATGCCTTGTAGATCGCAGTGTTACTAATCTTGCTCCCATGCTAGTCCCGACAACACATGAATCACTCACTTGATGAATCACTCACTTGATGAATCACTCACTTGATGAATCACTCACTTGATGAATCACTCACTTGATGAATCACTCACTTGATGAATCACTCACTTGATGAATCACTCACTTGATGAATCACTCACTTGATGAATCACTCACTTGATGAATCACTCACTTGATGAATCACTCACTGGATGAATCACTCACTGGATGAATCACTCACTTGATGAATCACTCACTTGATGAATCACTCACTGGATGAATCACTCACTGGATGAATCACTCACTTGATGAATCACTCACTTGATGAATCACTCACTTGATGAATCACTCACTTGATGAATCACTCACTGGATGAATCACTCACTGGATGAATCACTCACTTGATGAATCACTCACTTGATGAATCACTCACTTGATGAATCACTCACTGGATGAATCACTCACTGGATGAATCACTCACTTGATGAATCACTCACTTGATGAATCACTCACTGGATGAATCACTCACTGGATGAATCACTCACTTGATGAATCACTCACTTGATGAATCACTCACTGGATGAATCACTCACTTGATGAATCACTCACTTGATGAATCACTCACTTGATGA
The DNA here is from genome assembly GCA_020796225.1 of Arion vulgaris. Classification (NCBI taxonomy): domain Eukaryota; kingdom Metazoa; phylum Mollusca; class Gastropoda; order Stylommatophora; family Arionidae; genus Arion; species Arion vulgaris. The sequence continues at coordinate 12,284,659 of CM036768.1, forward strand.
ATCACTCACTTGATGAATCACTCACTTGATGAATCACTCACTTGATGAATCACTCACTTGATGAATCACTCACTTGATGAATCACTCACTTGATGAATCACTCACTTGATGAATCACTCACTTGATGAATCACTCACTTGATGAATCACTCACTGGATGAATCACTCACTTGATGAATCACTCACTTGATGAATCACTCACTTGATGAATCACTCACTTGATGAATCACTCACTTGATGAATCACTCACTTGATGAATCACTCACTTGATGAATCACTCACTTGATGAATCACTCACTTGATGAATCACTCACTTGATGAATCACTCACTTGATGAATCACTCACTTGATGAATCACTCACTTGATGAATCACTCACTTGATGAATCACTCACTGGATGAATCACTCACTGGATGAATCACTCACTTGATGAATCACTCACTGGATGAATCACTCACTTGATGAATCACTCACTTGATGAATCACTCACTTGATGAATCCCTCACTTGATGAATCACTCACTTGATGAATCACTCACTTGATGAATCACTCACTTGATGAATCACTCACTTGATGAATCACTCACTTGATGAATCACTCACTTGATGAATCACTCACTTGATGAATCCCTCACTTGATGAATCACTCACTTGATGAATCACTCACTTGATGAATCACTCACTTGATGAATCACTCACTTGATGAATCACTCACTTGATGAATCACTCACTTGATGAATCACTCACTTGATGAATCACTCACTTGATGAATCACTCACTTGATGAATCACTCACTTGATGAATCACTCACTTGATGAATCACTCACTTGATGAATCACTCACTTGATGAATCACTCACTTGATGAATCACTCACTTGATGAATCACTCACTTGATGAATCACTCACTTGATGAATCACTCACTTGATGAATCACTCACTTGATGAATCACTCACTTGATGAATCACTCACTTGATGAATCACTCACTTGATGAATCACTCACTTGATGAATCACTCACTTGATGAATCACTCACTTGATGAATCACTCACTGGATGAATCACTCACTGGATGAATCACTCACTGGATGAATCACTCACTGGATGAATCACTCACTGGATGAATCACTCACTGGATGAATCACTCACTGGATGAATCACTCACTTGATGAATCACTCACTTGATGAATCACTCACTTGATGAATCACTCACTTGATGAATCACTCACTTGATGAATCACTCACTTGATGAATCACTCACTTGATGAATCACTCACTTGATGAATCCCTCACTTGATGAATCCCTCACTTGATGAATCACTCACTTGATGAATCACTCACTTGATGAATCACTCACTTGATGAATCACTCACTTGATGAATCACTCACTTGATGAATCACTCACTTGATGAATCACTCACTTGATGAATCACTCACTTGATGAATCACTCACTTGATGAATCCCTCACTTGATGAATCACTCACTTGATGAATCACTCACTTGATGAATCACTCACTTGATGAATCACTCACTTGATGAATCACTCACTAAACAAACGAAGCAAAGTTCCGATAAAGATTAATATTTCCCAGTACGAACATGAAAGAAGAAACTACGTGCAACGAGAGAATAATAATAGCTGCATTTATTTCTGCATCTGTAATTATTTTTATAATCGTTGCATGTTGTTAATATTTATGTCATACTGCTGTTGAATTATTTGCTGTTTCCTACCTCACATATTGCTGTCTTTGCATGTCTTCCAATCAGTGGTGGCTCGTCATTAAGGACCAGAAGGGCCGGGCCCCACCAAAAATAATATGTAACATGTATTTATTATTTTATAAATTAAAATATAACCTATCAGTAAAGCCATGATTTTCCCGAAAATGTGTGTCTGACCGCACCAACAAAAACGATCATGAGCCGCCACTGCTTCCAATTATAATATATTTGCAACTTGCAACTAATAATGATCATATTATTATTGCTTTATTTTGTCTACAGGTAGTAGTGTAGATATTATGCTTGTTTAGTCTTCAATGATACGTTTGTTATTCTGAGAAGTCTAAACAAAGAGATATAAGCCCACTTCATGCATAATATTACTACTACTCCTGCTACTTCTACTACTAACAGTTTTAAAAAGTTAATTGCATATCCTTTACAGGACTTTGCGAATGGACCCCAGCTTTTTAACGCTGTTTGTGATTTTTCTAAACATTATTACGTTCAGTAGTTTGCCATTGCTTTCTGAACGAGTGGTGTCATCGTTATTTTGTGAAAAAAATTCACGCGAAACAATTTGCAGCCAAACTGTCCGCAGCGTGATTCGAACTCAGAACGTCGGGGATAACAGACCGAGTCACTATCCCCTAAGCTACAGACGCCACCTTCTACTACTACCACTACTAATCACACTGCCAATACAACTATAGTTCGTTCCAAAATTCAGGATCATCTTTACCGACCGATATAAAATCATCCACTTGACAGAAATTCTTGATTTTTTCATTTTTATATAGGTAACAGTGACGACGTTCCAAAAGTATTTTTGCCCACTCAAACCTTTAGTTCTGTAAGAATTGTATTATATGTTATTACTAAATTTACCGCGATATTGATCTGGTATACTTGTCGAAATTTTACAGTACGATTGTCAAGTTTGTCTATAACTAAGCATTTCCGTGTTCCAAATGCAATTTAGTGCACGTCAAAATCGGGAATCCGTGGAATTAATCAGTTCACAATGTTTCCTACCGACTGTCATTAGCGTATGTACGCAACATTTACTTTCATTTATAGAAGTGGAAGGTATCATTTGTTCACTATGTCACCTTTCTTTTTAAAATATGTAATAGGAATACGCCTTTGCAATCATTCGCCACCATTTTGTGTATTACTGTAAGTTCTAAGCTTTGATGATCATTTTGTTGTGCTTATGCAAAATTATATAATAAAAACGTTTTTGCATCAACTAAGCTACCTACCAATTAGTTAAACATGGATTCGTAGCGTCGTGAGGTATATAAGACTGCATGCAAAAAATTACTTGTATCCATTAGATAGATTTCGTACAAATTAAACCTTAGTGTGATCACGAATTTTGGAACGAACTATACTACCACTACTAATACTACTACTACTACTACCACTACTAATACTACTATCACTACTACTACTAATACTACTACCACTACTACTACTAATACTACTACCACTACTACTACTACTTCTTTCTTATTTTGTCATACTGTTAAAGTGTTGGTGCCCAGTGTCGTGGTTTTCTGTAGTTGTCTTGCGCTGTTCTAGTGGCTTTGGTGATTGTTATTTTTGCTCTTTGACAGGATTCTACTATGCCGTCTAGCCATCTTTTTCGTGGTCTTCCTCTCGTCTTCTTTCCTAGTGTTCCGTTGTGATACCACAACCTTCGGAACACAAGGCAAAGGCGTAACCACTTATCCACATATCCCCCATAATAGTAATAATAATAGTAATAATAATATTAATAATAATAGTAATAATAATATTAATAATAATATTAATAATAATAGTAATAATAATAGTAATATAATAGTAATAATTATAGTAATAATAATATTAATAATAATAGTAATAATAATAGTAATAATAATATTAATAATAATAGTAATAATAATATTAATAATAATATTAATAATAATAGTAATAATAATAGTAATATAATAGTAATAATTATAGTAATAATAATATTAATAATAATATTAATAATAATAGTAATACTACTAGTAATAATAATAGTAATAATAATAGTAATAATAATATTAATAATAATAGTAATAATAATAGTAATAATAATAGTAATAATAATATTAATAATAATAGTAATAATAATAGTAATAATAATAGTAATAATAATAGTAATAATAATAGTAATAATAATAGCCGTCTATCTCAAGCGATGATGGCAACAGCCTCAGACGTGTGCTGTTGCACTTCCCTGGTGTGTGCGGAGGTGACTGTAGAGTCCAGTCCTAGAACACAATCACCTGCTACAGGTAGGGCATACATGATCATGGTTAGACATGTGGGTGCTGTATGTTCTGTCTTCTCGCGCAGCTCGTTCTCTCTGTGTCTCAACGGCACTTGATAAAGGCCTTGTCGGTCGAAACGTTGTTGTATTTTGTCATTGTTTTTGTAATTTGTAAAACTACAGTACTTTGTGATTACGTGTTTTGCTAATCAAATAGTTTTACTGCAGTCTCATTTATTTTGTGAACACAATGATTCTCAGCTTTTCGGGTTCCTCTTGTGCTTTTACAGCGCTCTATTTTGGCGATCTGGCACCAGGGATTCCCAGCAAGTGGAGTCTATATCGAAGCATTTCAGTGACACTTTAAGAGTGTCTTTAAAGCGTTTGTTCTGTCCACCACCGCATAAACGTATGTATAATTACAAATGTTAAAACATATATACTTTTCACAATCAAATTACTTGATGTAATCATTAATTCTTCAGTGTAACTTCATAACCAAATTTCGATTCCCTTGACCCAGTACAAGCAATTCCCATTATCATCTAAATTACATAGCCCAGAGCTGAAACAGTAGAAGCTAATACCTGATACATGGTAGAAATATGGCAGATATATGGGAGCAGCGGCGGCTCGTCATTTTTCTTGGTGGGGCCAGACACAAATTTTCGGAAAAATCATGACTTTTTTTTATAGCATTTACTGTTCTGGGAAGTTATTCCCTTTTGATTATTGTGGGGCCGGGCCCCACTGGCCCTTAATGACGAGCCGTCCCTATATGGGAGATATATGGAAGTTAATCAACGGAATCATTTCCACAAGGACGTATTTATAACATTGGCTGTGTTGTTTCTGTTTTTTCTATATTGTATATGGGTCTCGGTGGTGTAGATGTTAGATCCTTGTCTCTCGTGCCAAAGGTAACAGGTTTGCTTCCTTGTGAAAGCATCTGGATATTTTTTCAGAGATCCCTGATCTCAGTGTAGGTGAGATCGAGTTACTAGTCCTATCGGAGACGGACGATAAAATGTAGATCACGTTTTCAATTTGTGCACGTTAAAGAACCCTTGGCAGTTCAAAATCGAGAAGAACAGGTTGGAAAGCCGCTGCCTGGGCAAAATTCATTAGAAAATATTAAAAATAAAATTCCTACAAAAATATCTTTGCGATCTTCAAAATTTCATCGGGGACCCTAGCCGGTGCTATGGAGTTCGTGCACTGCTGCTGAGAAAGAGATCTTTCTGTGTAAGAAAGAGATCGGAGTACACCTGGTTACTCACTGAAGTGCAATCATTATGATCCAATCAATCAATCAATCAATCAATCGATCGATCAATCAATCAATCAATCAATGTTGTGTGTTTAATGGGGGCAGGGAAATGGCATAACTTCTCATTAATATTTAGAGCATAGATTCCCAAACATTTTCGACCCACCGCCCACTTTGTACAACATAAACTATGTAACGCCCCCCTCCATATTGTAACAGTTAGGCAACGCCCCCCTCCCCATATATACATGGTCTATTTTTTTCTGTGGACTAGAAAACTGATATTTATTTCTGTAATACATGATCAATTTTCAAATGATTATATACATGAAATAGAAAATTGATGAAAAAATGGATAGTGTAAGACGGGCATAAGATGAATTTAAATGCAGAATTCAAATTTTAAATGATTATTCCATCGCAAATTCACTAAAATAATTTATTTTAAAATATTTATGATTAATTTCTTCTTTAAGGAGTCACCGACCCCTAATCGCCTGAACATCCCACAAATTCTTCTGAACCCACTATCGCCCCCTAGAATGCTTCAGCGCCCACTGAGGGGGCGGTATCGCCCACTTTGGGAAACGCTAATTTAGCTGATATTCTCTATTGGTGTGTAATTAATTATGTGTTTGTTGGGTAATGTGAACTTTTTTATTTGTTATCATTTTTTTGTTTAGTATAACAAGTACTTGGTGGAATGTATTACCTCAGATACTCTGCCAGCCCATCATTTACGTGGTTGTCATATTGGTCTGTTGCCGTTGTATCTGAGTGCTAGTGCTCTTAGTGGTAGACTGTCTTGTTGCAGCCTTGATATGTTTCTCTCTCTCTCTCTCTCGCGATCCCGGTCTAGACTGAAGAACCAACTTTTATCATGAATTGTACTGTTGCTTTGAGGGACTCCGTCCCCCACAACTTCCGCGGAGCTCAGTGTTATCGGGCCAAGTTTTTTTCTCAGGGCTGCGAACTGCTGGCAGTCTTGCAGTATGTGCTCTGCTGTAATTTTCGTCTTTTCACAGTGGCACAGGCTAGTTGTGCCAATTTTGAACTTGTTAAACATGTGGGCTCGGGGTCTGTTGTGGCCGGTACGGAGGCGGAATATGGCAACTTGTTCACTCCGGAACAGACCATAGTATCCAATCACTGCTGTTTTGTTCCGGGTGGTGATTTGACCATTTTTTATTGTACTGCCAGCCGATGGTTGTCCTGGCCTCCTCATAGCTGATCTCGTGATCAATCTGCGGTAGTCGCCTACTTACTTTCGCTAGCCTGTCGGCTTCTTCGTTGCGGCTTATGTTGCAGTGTGATGGTATCCACTGTATGACAGTGCGTTTGAGTGAGTTTATTAGTACACCGAGGATCGCTTTCATGATGCGTTTCCAAACTATTTGACCTGTTGAATCTTTCCTTACTTCTAGAAAACCATCTCTTTTACAACTTTTCTACAACTTCCTTTATATTTCAGCTTCCATATTGTTATCTAACATTTCGTTTTGACTTCGAATGTTTTCGTATTACTATTTGTTATGTATTTTCCTTGCCCTCATTCGTATTTAATGTTTTCATTTCTATTTAATCAATCACTAATATGCCTGCAGGCGAAGGAGATGATGTCTCAACACAACTCACTCTCTCCTTCGTGCAGGTAATAAGGTGTGACGTCGATCTTTCGTCGAAACAAGATGTCAGACCATCCAACATCTTCTCCCTCGGTCTCTACAATATCTCCTCCCCTGAATTTTATCTGTTGTCACCAAATGTTCTAAACCTTCTCTTCGCATTATATTCCCGAAGAACCTTGATCGTCTGGCTCTTAATCTTTTGATAAGGTTTCTTTGTGTGCAGGACTGATTTTTTTTTTTTTTTTTTTCGATCCAGAAGCACGAGCTTTTTCAGATCTTCGACTCGGTGCCATGGACATCGTAACCCTTCGGTTCGGTGCCACGAACACTGTAAATCTGGGGAATCTGTGGCTTTTTCTGCCATCCCGCGGAATTGAACCCGCACACACAGAGGGATAGTCACCCGTAGTCCAACGCGCTACGAACAAGCTAGGCAGACGGGCGCAGGCCTGATTAAAAACCTCATCATTTGTTTTCTACGCTGTTCATAGAATTTTCAGCATTCTTCTGTAAAACCACATCTCTATAGCATCCAGTGATCTTATTCCTATCACAAATCACTATTTATAATAATTCTTATAATTTTGTATTTTCTCCTAGCCCTTAGTGTTTTTCTTCGCCCAAATAACGTATTCTTCTCATTCTGTTCGTACATTCTTCCACTGTTGCCTTCTTTACGTCCTCAAATTCTTCTTTCTCATTCTCATCCACTTCTTTACTTCCATTATTTCTTGAATATCTTCTTAGCTTTTTGTTTTCAATTCCTTATCGATTTCCTCTTTTTTAAACCTCTCATCTTTATTCTCATCTTTGATTTCTTCCTTCTTTACTCCAATTCTCAAAATGATTTCCCATCATTGTTTCTCTCTTCCACTTCAATCGTTCCATTTTTACTCTTCTTTTTCAAAACGCTACTCTCTGGCAACTATTTCTTTTTCTTCTTCCATATCTTCATGTATACCTCTCCTAATCATTGAATCCACATTTTATTGTAGTTTTAAAAAAGTCACATGAGTTCAGTGAGATCGATGGCCCGTGTATTACCGAGGCTCGCAAGGTAGCGAAGAATTGTAATACCGCGATATATAGGCATGTCGTAAGAGGCGACTGAAGTAGTGATCTAGGAACACTCCACGCGAAACAATTTGCAACGAAACTGTCCGTAGCGTGATTTTAACTCAGAACGTCGGGATTAATAGACCGAGTCACTATCCTCTTAGCCACAGGCGCCACCCTAGGGACATTACCCTAGTAAATCTATTTTCGAACGCTCCATATCGACCACTTGTTAACCGTTTTGTGATTTGTATGTGATCTGAACCTAAGAGCGATTGTTGGTTGTGCCAGTAATGCGCCTATAAGTAGGCCAACACATCCGATTTATGTGACGCTTTTTATTTACTATGGTAGATTTCCTAGACCCTTACCTCAGTCGCCTCTTACGACATGCCTTGTAGGTCACAGTGTTAGTATTCTTTGCTCTCACTGAGAGGCCCGGTTACACATGGGCGTTATAGTAAATAAAAAGCGTCGTAGAAATCGGATATGCTGGCCTACTTATAAGCTATAACTGACACAACGTACAATCGCTCTTAGGCACAGATTACATACAAATCACACACGGAATGGTTGAACAAGTGGTCAATATGGAGCGTTCAAGGAAGAAGAAGCAGAAGAAGAAGAAGCGGAAGCAGCAGAAGGAGAAGAAGTGCGATCGATAATGTGGAGTGTTCAACTATTTGGGAACTTTAATAAGAATGCCCTGGTATCGCCTACCACAGAGAGCCACACATGAAAAAGTATAATGAGTACAAAACAAAGAGGTAGACCACGCAAAAGAGAGAGCGACGGCATCAAGAACAACATTACAAAAATTAACATCAGCTTACAAAGTGCTTGAAAACAAACACACACAATATCACTACATTACCCCTCGCCCAACACTTATATATTTTTGTATCCGATCCAGAAGCCAGCTTTTCGGCTCAGTGCCATGGACATCGTAACCCTTCGGTTCGGTGCCACGAACACCGTAAATCTGGAGAATCTGTGGCTTTTCTACCAGTCCGCGGAATTGAGCCGACACTCACATAGGACTTGTTCCCCGTCGTCCACCACACTACCAACACGCTGGGCAGGCGGGCCCAACACTTATATAAAGAAGTAAATAGTGGAAGAGACGAAGAAGAATTTCTATATACACCGGTGTCACTATACTGACTGGATAACTCGGCTATAGAATCTACACGCAAAGCATTATTCTCAGTCTATTATCAATGTTGGTTTTTTTTCAATTCCCAACCAAATCCCTATAATTGACATTACCAAAATCCCTCATGACATGTTTTTCTATTTATTAAGTAGAAAGCCATTAACGATTTCAGAAGAAGATGACATTTTATCACAAAATCAGGCTTATGGTTGTGTTTAGGCAGTATTGGGATTTCGATGTTTGGATGGATGTAATTTCAGGGATATTTTGGGATATACCAACATTGTTTGCGTGGGGATATGGATGTAGTGTGAGTGTGTATACGTGGGGTAGGGGAATGTGTTGAGTGTGGATGTTGTATTTTTTTTTTTTAAACGTTCGTTTCTGCCCGTACTATCGCTCTTTGCCCACCTGCTCAGCGTGTTTGTAGCGCGTTGAACGACGGGTGACTAGCCCTCTGTGAGTGCGAGTTCAATTCCGTTAGCTGGCAGAAAAGCCATAGGTTCTCCAGATTTACGGTGTTCATGGCACCGAACCGAAGGGTTACGATGTCAATGGCACCGAGTTGAAGACTTGAAAGCTCAAGTGCTTCTGGATCGGCAAAAAATGTACCTCTCTTTCAATTGGTACAGGGTGGATGAGAGTCTGAGAAATTTAATGGCTGCATGGCTAGTGCAGTCGCCATGAAATTGTTCAGGTTAAGATTGTTCTTAATACCCCGACATTAAAAATCATTGGTCTTACCATGGAATGTATACGGGTCTCCCGCATGGGGGCCGCGCACTAATCCATTCTGTTAGACGCTTCTCCGGATGCTGTATCAATTTGGGAACATGTTTAGTCTAAAGGACCTAAAACCGAATAACTGACTTCATTGCACCGGTTTTATCCCATACAGCTTAGTCCCTATCTGCAGAAATGGCAAGATACCTGTCAAGAATATTTCTTAAAGCCCCAAATCTGTAGCTCCTGCAACAAAACTATGGGAAAATAGAAAAAAATGCACTCGCGAACAAAACAGCGCGGTCCGGTCTCGAACCCACGATCTTCAAAACGCAAGGCAAGGGTACATCCACTCAAGTAACAGAAACCCACTAAGTGTGGTGTGGGGTTAAGTGTATACTGTGTGAGTATGTAGAAGGAATGTGAGAATGTAGTATGAGGGATGTGTGGGAGTGAGGATTTCGTATTGGTGTGAATATGTTGAAAATGTTGTTGTGTGTGTGTGTGTACATATGGTTTGAATCAAAGAATGTGGGAGCTGTGGGGGAAAGTGTTACTTATATTTTCCTTATGTGATTATTCATTGCTATAAATTCGCCTTTTTTACTGCAGTGTTTGTTCTATTGAGCACTACACAACCCTCACCTTCGCCTCCATTAACTTGATTGGGTGACGCCTCTTACCGCTTTCACCACGAGTCGCCCATAGTGAAAGTAGATATTTTATGGTCGTGTCAAAATCACATTGGAAAATGCTATTTCCGTTCACTTATTTTTTTGCATTTGATGTTCCAGTTCAGCGGTTCTCAAAGATATTGATACATAGGACGTTATCATGGAACCATATCAGGTGACCATATCATGTGACCATGTCACATTTTGCCAGCGAGAGTTGGAATATGACTAAAGATATAGAAAGCAGGTTATATGCATTTGAAAATAGATGTCTGCGAAAAATAATGAACATAAAATGGGACGAATTCAGGAGAAGTGATGAAATCAGAGACATGTTTGGTCAACCACTAGTGACAACTGTTGTAAGAAAGAGAAGATGGAGATATGTTGGACACATCTTGAGATGAAATGATCAAAAAATATCAAAGCAGGCATTGAAGTGGGATGCAGAGGGTTCAAGAAAGAGAGGGCGATCTAAGGGAACCTTGAAAAGAACCTTGCTGAGAGAGACAAGAAATATCGGTCTAAATTTCATGAATCAGATTGAACGAGTTGCCCAGGATAGAGCGGTATGAAGAAATTACTTGCAGGCCCTACGTAACGTATAAAGGTACGAGAGGAATTATTATATCATAGCTTCTTCATCTGTGTTTGGGGCTATGACAATGCTCGATTTTCAGAAAGGTCGAAAAGGGAAAGTTAATCTACTAGATCGAGAAACTTTCATCCTAGACTCTTCTTCAGCTCTGCCAATTCTTGCCAGGTTGTTCACTTTATTGTAGTTCATTTTGAGTTGGACAATTCTTAAGTATGTGTCAATGTGTCCATGTGTCCATGCGTTCGAGTTCGGTTCCACGTGACTTACTGGACTTATTCGCTATTCACCCGTATGTTGCCGCGGCCTGCAAGGAGAGCAAAGAATAGTATCACTGCGACCTACAAGGTATTTGTAAGAGGCGACTGAGATACGGGACTAGTGAAGCTACCCTAGTTAATAAAAAGCGTCGTAGAAATCGGATGCACTGGCCTACTTGTAGGCGCATAACTAGCACAATGTACAATAGCTTTTGACTCAGATCACATACTTCTTCTTCTTCTTCTTTGCGTTCGTTCTTTACGACCAATTTTAATCACTCTTTGTGATATGTTTGATCTTTGCCAAGAACGTGTATACGTTGCACATTGGTTTGGTAGGCCCCTAAACGCATAAGACTTCTACATGTTTAGGCACGCATTTGACTTCAGACAAAATCTCCTTAGTCGCCTCTTACGACATGCGTGGCAGGTAACAGTGGTTCTGTTCTTTACGCCCCAAATTTGGGCCCCGGTAACCACTCGAGCGTGAGGCGACTGAGATAGGGCGTAGGAAGCTACACTAGTAAATAAAAAGCATCGCATAAATCCTACGTACTGGCATACCTGGGAGAGCCGCGGTAGCGTAGTTGTTAGTGAACTCGCTTTTCAAGGCTGGTGGTCTGGGTTCAACTCCAGCAGTGCGCGTGGAATTTTTCCGACCGCGACGGCTCTCAGGTCGACCCAACCTCAACTGGGTACCAGACATGCTCTGGGAAAGTAAAGGCGGCCGGCGTGATGTTGACCACATCACCCATCGTGTGCCGACGGTCAATGAAAAATACAGGCCTAACATTGTATTGCCCTATATACCACGAGGTATGAAAGGGTTCCTTTACTTTACTTTACTTTTACTGGCATACCTGTCTGACTAAGACACTAGAAAGAAAGATTACAACATGTGAAATGAGATGTCTACGAAAAGCTGTCAACGTTACAAGGCGAGATAGAGTGAGAAACGAGAATATCAGAAGCATCGTTGGTACTATACCATGCATACAGTACATCGAGAAGCAAAGATTCAAATGGTTCGGCCATCTAATGAGAATGGAACCACATTTACTACCATCACGTGCCTATAATAATAATAATCGACACTCAGGGCGCAGAGCACGAGGCAGGCCAAGAAGACGATGGATAGATAACATCTCAGAGTCCCTGCGAAAGCATGGACTGACAACGTCAAGCGCAACACACCTGGCACAAGATAGAAAACTAACTCTCCCCACGCCGCTTCACGACAAATTTGGTTAAGATAAGATAAGACCTGTAGGCACATAATTGGCACAACGTAAAATAGCTCTTTGACTCAGATCACATACAAATCACCAAGAGTGGGTTAACAAGTGGTCGATATGGAAGATGCACCAAAGTGTGTGCTGTTGGTCTAATCTGATCTCTCCAAACATTTAGTTTTGGCACATACATTAATGAAACTGTAACTTAAGAATGAAGTTGATACTGCTGAACATTGTGCCCTGTATAAACACACTTTGAGAATCATTGTGTTAGTTAATATCTCTAAGGACATGTGTTTCGGTGTGTACTTAATGATCAATAGATAAAGTGTCATTTTATACAGTAGAGATGAAGTGTCAGTAGACTGGCTATAAATAAAGTGTCAGGTATAGACTGCTGTCAGTTTGGCTCTGACACGAAGATCCTTTACCAGGTCAAACTTGAATAAATTTATATTATTACTTAAATATATAGAAAGTAATTTTAAATAAAAGTTATCGAGTGTTAGATGTGTTGCGTGTGGCTGTACAGTGCACAAACAGGGACTCAGGGCAATGTGTGAGATTTCCTATGTGGTTTTCAGAATAATAATAATTCCTCTCGTATCGTTATAAATCACATAGGATCTACAAGCGACTTCTCCATACCAATCTATCCTGGGCAACTCGCTCAATCTTCTCCATGAAACTGAGACCGATATTTCTTGCCTCTCTCAGCAATGTTCGTTTCAGGGTCTCCATATATCGTCCTCTCTTTCTTGAACCCTTTGCATCCCACTTCAATGTCTGCTTTGATATTTTTTTATTAAATTCTTCCCAATGTGCGCTCAACATATGATCATCATGGATCTTTTCCTTCTTATAACAGTTGTTACTAGTGGTTGACTAGACATTTCTCTAATTTCATCACTTCTCCTGAATTCGTTCAATTTTATATTCAATATTTTTTTTCAGACATCTATTTTCAAATGCATTCAACTTGCTTTCTATATGTCTTCTGAATACCTAGAGGGAAAACTTGTTTTATTTTTTATTTTCTTACACTAAACGTATGTTCACTAATGTCTTTTGTATAAACTTTCTTGACTTCTGTAGCTCACATAGAGAAACAAGTTGTATGTATATAAGAGATATATGTGGCGTAGACGTTTGATGCTCCTCTCTCGTGCCTAAGGTACCAGTTTCACTCCCTCGTGTAGTAATTTGGACATTTCTTCAGAGATCTCTGATATCAGTGAAGGTGAGATCGAGTGTCTAGTCCTAACAGAGACGGACGATAAAACATATGTCCCGTGTTCTTCTTCTTCTTCACGTTCGTTCTTTACCACCAATTTTAATCACTCTTTGTGATAGGTTTGATCTTTGCCAAGAACGTGTATACGTTGCACATTGGTTTGTAGGCCCCTAAACGCATAGACTTCTACACGTTTAGGACACATGCATCCGATTTCAGCCAAACCTCCTTAGTCGCCTCATACGACATGCGTGGCAGGTAACAGTGATTCCATTCTTTACACCCCAAATTTGGGCCCCGGTAACCACCGGGCGGGTCCCGTGTTCAATTTGAGCACGCGAAGGAACCCTCTGACAGTTCGAAATCGAAAAGAGTAGGCTGGAAAGCCACTGCCCGGGCAAAATTCATTAGAAAAGATTAAAAACAAAACTTCCTAAAAGACTGGCTATCTCTGTAACCATATCAGAGGGTCAGCCGATGGATAGAGCTGATATTTTGAACGTCCTCATAGAGTGTGGCCGCAAAGAAGATTTTCATTTAAACCAAATCACATCAACCACTAGATTGCAGGAGCTGAGTTCAAAGATTGGAGTAGCAAGGAAAAAAACAGCATAACAGGTACATGAGTAGACTCATCAATCAAAATCGAACTAGTACGGTCAGTCGCTGGACGCTGTTGGAGATATTGCAAAGGAGATCGGAGCACATATGAACATGTCCGGAGTGCAATGAAGATATTCCAAACTGAAACTGAAACTGAATTTTTACGCTTTCAAGCTAGTGCACTGTTAAACTGTGTTATTGTGCTAAAAATTTGTCCTAGTGCTTAAATACGGAAAGATATATAAAATAATAGAAAATAATATAAATAATTAACTAACCATAATAGAATAGTTATGGAAATCGCTATTAAATGTTAAGTAATATGCTAGAACATTCTAGTAAAGGGGAGATAACTTCCCAGAATAGACAAAAAGCGGTAAATAATAATATATTACCTAACCCAAAAACATTGTTTATCCGAAAACTTTTGTCTGGCCCCATCAACAAAAATGATTACCAGCCGCCACTGCATCTATATGGTTTTTTTTCTATTTATCTTGTCTATTCGTCTATCGAACTTAATTATCTTACAATCCTAAAATGCATTATATTCGTTCCTGGCCACCATCTCTTATCTCTGCCTTCTCCTTACTACTCTCCCTAATTGTTACTCTATGTTCGATTACAGGCTTCTTCAAATAACCACCTTATTCATATTATGCTTTAAACATGGTTTATGATTTCCCTTGAGAATGATACAGTAGCCATGAACACTGTGCTAGAGTACAGAAGCTATGTTGGCTAATGGGGTTGTGATTACAGTTATCTAATATAACAAATGAAATGTGGGTTTTGAATGACAGCAAGGGTATGATGAGCAGATTGGTGTATTTGTTGCTACTACTATTGCAGGACAAAATTATCAAACATTTTAGTAACGTCTAGTTGAGCATTGTTGTCTTTGAAGATGTTGGTAAATTATAGTTGACCATTGCTGTCTTTGAAGATGTTGGTAAGTTATAGTTGACCATTGCTGTCTTTGAAGATGTTGGTAAGTTATAGTTGACCATTGCTGTCTTTGAAGATGTTGGTAAGTTATAGTTGACCATTGCTGTCTTTGAAGATGTTGGTAAGTTATAGTTGACCATTGCTTCTTCTCGATCGCTATTTTAGACGCGTTCTTATGATGAAATCGAGTGTTGTCTGGAGCTCATCTCTGGTGCCATGTAGTTTTGAATGTAGTGTTGAGTTGTAGGGTCAGCATTCCTTTCTAGTGAGGACATACAGGGGACAGTCGTGTAGGACACGTTCCGTGGTTTGATCAGCGGTGTCACATGGACACAGAGAAGATGGGGGAAATAGTAGCCTGTGTAGGTGTTTGTTCAGTCTGTTATGTCCTAGTTTAGCTATCAATTGTTTTTTATGAAGATGTTGGTAACATTTCGCTGTCCATTAATATTTGTGAAGATGCTGATAACTTGAGTTGACCCGAGAATTCTTCAAAGATATTAGTAACATGTAGTTCAACTTTTGCTTTCTTTGAAGATGTTTGTAACATTTAGCTGACCATTGCTTTCTTTCAAGATGTTGGTAACATTTAGCTGACCATTGCTTTCTTTGAAGATGTTGACATCATGTAGCTGACCATTGCTTTCTTTGAAGATGTTGACATCATGTAGCTGACCATTGCTTTCTTTGAAGATGTTGACATCATGTAGCTGACCATTGCTTTCTTTGAATATGTTGACATCATGTAGCTGACCATTGCTTTCTTTCAAGATGTTGACATCCTGTAGCTGACCATTGATAACTTTGAAGACAACCTCTTAAAGTCTGTACCAGAGCAAACTTCATTTAGAATGGAACCTGTACAATTACTATATATATACATAGGGGGGTGACGGGAATATTTAACGAGAGTAAGCACAATAGTGTATAACGTAAGATATTCACTTTATTTTCTGAAGTTAGAATGCATACCGGATCTCTGGATCGAAGTATACATGGAGGTTTAGCAAACAAAAATATTGGTCCTCTTCTTTGAACGCTTCATAGCGACCACTTTCTTCTTCTTCTTCTTTACGTTCGTTCTTTACGACTAATTTTAATCTCTCTTTGTGATATGTTTGATCTTTGTCAAGAACGTGTTTACGTTGCACATTGGTTTGGTAGGCCCCTAAACGCATAGACTTCTACACGTTTAGGACATGTGCATCCGATTTCAGTCAAACCTGCTTAGTCGTCTCTTACGACATGTGTGGCTGGTAACAGTGGTTCTATTCTTTACACCCCAAATTTATGCCCGATAACCACTTGGAAGCGCAACCACTTGTAAAACCACTTTTTATGATCTGTTAGTTATGTGAGACTAAGAGCGATTGTACGTTGTGCCAGCTATGTTCCTAGAAGTAGACCCATCACATCCGATTTCTGCAACTATTTGTATTGACTAGAAAGCAATGGCAAACTACTGAACGTATAAGTAGTGCCTAGAAAATTGACGACTCATTTACTGTTGTTGATGGCTAAGTCCAGTAAACGGATCATGCCACGAAAGAGAGAGAGGAGCTTCCTAGGTTCCTACCTCAGTCTCCTCTTATCACCAGGACCGTGCCGCACTATGATACAGAGATGGGAACATATCAGGCGGAATCGTCATGGGGGCGGCATAAGCAGCAAAATCAATATTACAATTGAAGGTTATTTTAAAGAAAAAAGATTTAAGGGACGGCATTACGAAAACTTGCATCATACTGAGAAAATATACCGCACGGTACTGCTTACGACATGCATTTTAGGCCGCAGTGTTACTATTCTTTGCTTCCCTTGAGGACACTGGCAACACATACTCCATCATCCTTTAAATGGTTACTCGCCTTTTCTTGGTGTAACACATACTCCATCATCCTTTAAATGGTTACTCGCCTTTTCTTGGTGTAACACATACTCCATCATCCTTTAAATGGTTACTCGCCTTTTCTTGGTGTCATCTTACTTCAAGTAAAACATAAATATGGTTGTCCACCTACATTCGATATTGTTTGATAAATCTAGATTTAATTACACTAGTTTCTCCGTGGATGGAGAAATAAATTTATCTTTATTGTTCTCTCCGTGGATGGAGAAATAAATTTATCTTTATTGTTCTCTCCGTGGATGGAGAAATAAACTTATCTTTATTGTTCTCTCCGTGGATGGAGAAATAAATTTATCTTTATTGTTCTCTCCGTGGATGGAGAAATAAACTTATCTTTATTGTTCTCTCCGTGGATGGAGAAATAAATTTATCTTTATTGTTCTCTCCGTGGATGGAGAAATAAACTTATCTTTATTGTCTAACTCCCGAAGAGATAAAAAATTATTTCATATAAACTTATTGAGAAATATAAACTTTTTTTTCTCTCTTTTCACTAGTCATGTTTTGCTTCTGGTGTTGGGATAAGATTTTTAAAACGGTCTTTTGTGTCTATTGTCTATTGTCTATTCCCAGGTGAAAGATGTAGTTGACTGTCCACTCTTGCCGTTAAGCGTAGGGATGGGAGCTTTAATTTGGGTTCTAGGGCTAGATGAGTCGCCCTTGTTGTGTTATATCCGTGTTTATGTAGTGTGGTCTTGATATTGTCTGTCTATCTTTTCTTGGTCTTCCTTAGCTCTAGCACCCGATCTCTTTTTATTGTATGCTGTTATTGGTGGTTGGTTGTATTTCATTCTCATTAAATGTCCAAACCACTGCATTTGTTGTCTTTCGATGTATTCGGTGCATGAAGTTATGCCCACTCTGCTTCTGATGTCCTCATTTCGTAGTCTGTCTTTCCTGGTGACTCCCACTGTCTTCCTCAAGCATTTCATTTCACACGTGGTGAGCTTTCTGTGATGTGTTGCTGTAAGAGACCAAGTTTGGCACTGGTAACAAAGTGTTGTCAAAGGTCTTTTGTGTACACTTCATAAATAGCGTATTTTACTGCCTGTTATTTCTTACGCCCACCTTTTGCGTGGATAGTATTTTAATTTGTTTCCATTCTATCGGTTTAGCATTGCTCTTTAAGTTGCACTGTGCCCGCCTGTCCAGCGTGTTTGTAGCGTGTTGGACTGCGGGTGACTAGCCCTCTGAGTGCGGGTTCAATTCCGCGGGCTGGCAGAAAACCCACATTTCCCCAGATTCACGGTGTTCGTGGCACCGAACCGAAAGGTTACGATGTCCATGATACCGAGACGAAGAGCTGAAAGCTCAAGTGCTTCTGGATCGGGAAAAAATGTTGCACTGTCTGTTGGTAAACTGCTTTTTGCCGAACCATTTAATTTGATGTTTCTTGCTGAAGTTCAGTACTTAAGTTGTATATACTTTTTGTTCCTGATGTCTTCATTTCTTAACCAGTTTTTTCTTGTTACTCCCAGCATTTTGCGTAGAGACTTCACTTCTGTCATAACTAGCTTTCTATCATTTCTTCTCTCTCGCGATCGTTCTTAAGTCCGTTTTTATCATTCAAATGTGATATATAAATATCTTTAATACCAAGAACGGGTGTACGTTCACAATCATCAGTACCAATTAGAGCTCTGTTGCTTATCGTCATAACTAGCTTTCTCTATCATTTCTTTCTCTCTCGCGATCGTTCTTAAGTCCGTTTTTATCATTCAAATGTGATATATAAATAGCTTTAATACCAAGAACGGGTGTACGTTCACAACCTTCAGTACCAATTAGAGCTCTGTTGCTTATCCTTCGGTAGTGTGTTCGGTTTCAACCAGCGTTTACTGGGTTCGATCTCCGTTAGCCTTTTGCTGTCCCCAGCCTAACCTGGAAGGCAGCAGGTTCTTCTATTATTTAATATCACCGTGCAACGCTGGCACTGATAGCATAATGTGGGGAGAAAGATTGTTTTGAAAAATGCTCTTTTAGTGTTCATGGTGACATGTTTGCATTTTAAAATGGGTATCATTTGTCGTATAATTTGATTTGCTTGATTACATCTGAATCAAATTACATTGTGTTTTTACATAATGAAGAACATGTGGCAATGCACCAGCAAAATATTAAAATTAAAAATATTGAGAGCATGCATTTTCCAAGTGGCTACTTATGGTTGTGAATCATGGACTATTACACAAAAATTAAGAACGAAAATCCAGTCCTTGGAAACTAAATCCTACAGAAAGATCCTACGAATACCATGGACAGAAAACAGAAAGAACACTGATGTCCTGAAAGAACTAAATGTAAAAGAGAATTGGCTGATAAACACAATACTCTACAGAAAAATTACATACTTTGGTCACATCAAGCGTCACGATGGCCTGGAAAGAACAATACTAGAGGGCAGTGTCCCAGGACACAGAGGCAGACCAAGAAGAAGATGGCTACAAGATATTAAAGAAACCATGAATATAACCATCGACGAAGTGGGTGAACTAACTTGAGACATAGTGAATTTCAGATGTGCTGCAAAGAGAGCAACGTCCTATAAAGGATACGCACCTTGATGATGATGATGATTACATCTATATTGAATTTCGTTAGTTATTCTTCCATTTACTGAAACAATTCTTATTAAATATGTACAGTCTTTGATTTATTTTAATTGATGTGTATCGATAGAGATATTGGTCGTGCTTTTCTCTCTAGCGAATGTAATTACTTCGGTTTTGTCAATGTTTATTCTCATATTGTATTAATTGCATGTTAACATGAGTTTGTTAATGTGTTTCTACAGCTGTTCTTCTGTTGTTGATATGATTGCCTGATCGTAGGCAAAAAGAAATTCGTTTAAGCGAATTAATGGGCTATAAATAAACTATGATATAATCGATAATTCTGATCGAGTGACGTCACATTTCCTGTATTATCGATTTTCCCCCTGTATAAACAAAATAAGAATTGACTCTTTTATGTCTTAATATTTTTTTCAAATCTAGGAGCTATGCCGCCCGAGTGGTTACCTGGACCCAAATCAGGTGTGTAAGGAATAACACAACCGTTACCTGCCACGTATGTCCTAAGGGGCGAGTTTGGATTTTTGCGTACTCATGACCTTTTATGGCATTTATTATTGATTTTTGCGTGAAGGTCTATTTTCCTTATCATCAGTATCCCTCGCCATTCATGGCGAGCCTTACACCGACTTCAGAGGTAACAGTAAGTTTGTTTATATGCACTTTTAAATCCAACATACGTTTTAAGAACAGTATTGTCGTGACCGTGGTTATATTCCCCTTTTTTCCCGACTTGTGTAATCACACTGCAGTGGTACAGCCTGTTACCATGAGCTCAACAGAAGCTTCTAACGGCCCAGCACACTAGTTTGATGTTGGTTATTTAATCTGTATGTCTGTATGTCTTTATATCTATCTATCTATCTATCTATCTATCTATCTATCTATATGTCTGTCTGTCTGTCTGTCTATTTATCTATTTATCTATATATATATAAAAAGGGACTTCTTCTTCTTAAAGGAACCCTTTCATACCCCGTGGTATATAGGTCAATACAGTGTTAAGCCTGTATTTTTCATTGACCCTCGGCACACGATGGGTGATGTGGTCAGCATCACGCCGGCCGCCTTTGCTTTCCCAGAGCATGTCTGGTACCAAGTTGAGGCTGGGTCGACCTGAGAGCCATCGCGGTCGGGAAAATTCCATGCGCATTGCGGGAGCTGAACCCAGACCACCAGCCTTGCTAAACGAGTTCACTAACAACTACGCTACAGCGGCTCTCATCTATATATATATATATATATGCCTTTCGGACTATATCTTGCTATATATCTATCTAGCTATCTCTCTGTCTGTCTGTCTGTATGTCTTTATATCTATCTTTATATATATGTAAATGCAGTGGCGGCTCGTGATAAGTTTTGCTGGTGATGCCAGACATATTTTTGTGGGAAAAATCATGGTATTGGGTTAGGTTATAATTTAATTTATACACGTTGCACATTATTTATGGTGGGGATCCGCCCCACTGGCCCTTAAAGACGAGCCGCCACTGTATATATATATATATATATATATATATATATATATATATATATATATATATATATATATACATTTATATCTATCTATCTCTGTCTATCTCTATCTATCTATCTATTTATATGTCTTTATATCTATCTTTATATATATAGTTATATGTATATATATGTACATTTATAACTATCTCAATCTATCTCTATCTCAATCTATCTCTATCTCAATCTATCTCTATCTCAATCTATATCTCTATCTCAATCTATCTCTATATCTATGTATCTTACTTTGGAAACAGCAGCGTAATACTTATAATTTCAAACAGTCATTACTGGAGCTACGGTGTTCATGTTTTATACAACACTCTCGCTAGGTGACATGTCATTTCTGTCGAGAGGAACTGTAGCATATAGGTAACCCTGGTGCAATAAAGCCAATCCTTCGTCTGTACGTCATTTTGTCAAATCTTGAAGTGGTTGTATTGTTTAGTTAGTTTAAGCAGTTGTCTCCTAATTTCAAATTCTCTTAAATGATACAAGTTTCTTTGGTACAGTAAAGGATAATGATGATTGACAGGTGTGTTTGCTTAAGATTGACATTTTATAGCTGTGTCTTTGTTACTGTTTGTCTATGGTTTCCTGACTTGTAGACTGAATAATACTAGATGGATCGGAGCAACGAGCTGATGCGAAAAACATTTCTATATAGACTATGTTGGGAAAGACAATCCTCGGTTAAGCTTCTAATTTGGAGCGCAAGCTGGTTCTTTTCTTTTATCCAATCCTGATTTATATCACAGCGTCAGGATAAGAAGAGATTTCTAGAACGATCCCTTGTGTGCTTATCGTAAATGGTATCTTTGGTCGCCTATGTTATCTCCCATGTTCATATTTTGCGTGGTCGGCATTTTGCTTTGTTAGATTTACGGTGTTCGTGGCACCGAACCGAAGGGTTACGATGTCCATATCACCGAGCCGAAGAGCTGAAAAGCTCAAGTGCTTCTGCATCGGGAAAAAAAATGTGGCCGAACCATTTAATTTGTTGTTTCTTGATGAAGTCTAGTACTGATGTTGTACACATTTTTGTTCTCATAACTTCATTTCTCAACCAGTCTCTTCTTGTTACCCCCAGCATTCGACGTCAACAGAGAGCTGGTTGGTTATGTTCTTAAGATGATTCGAACTGTAGGGCTAGGCGTTGGGTGCCGTTAGAAATAATGGTTTGCGGTTCGAATCTGTTTTTCGAAGCCCCTAATACTTGTTAGCTGTCTGTTTATTGCTCATATTCCTTGACTCATTGCGTCCCCTGGTGTTCCTTGACTCATTTTTTTTTCCGATCCAGAAGCACTTGAGCTTTACAGCTCTTCGGCTCGGTGCCATGGACATCGTAACCCTTCGGCTCGGTGCCACGAACACCGTAAATCTGAGGAATCTGTGGCTTTTTCTGCCATCCCGCGGAATTGAACCCGCACACACAGAGGGATAGTCACCTGTAGTCCAACGCGCTACGAACACGCTGGGCAGACGGGCTCCTTGACTCATTGTATCCCCTGGTGTTCCTTGACTCATTGCATCCCTTGGTGTTCCTTGACTCATTGCATCCCCTGGTGTTCCTTGACTCATTGCATCCCTTGGTGTTCCTTGACTCATTGCATACCCTGGTGCTCCTTGACTCATTGCATACCCTGGTGTTCTTTGACTCATTGCATCCCATGGTGTTCCTTGACTCATTTCATCCCCTGGTGTTCCTTGACTCATTGCATCCCCTGGTGTTCCTTGACTCATTGAATCCCGTGGTGTTCCTTGACTCATTGCATAACCCGGTGTTCCTTGACTCATTGCATCCCCTGGTGTTCCTTGACTCATTGCATCCCTTGGTGTTCCTTGACTCATTGAATCCCGTGGTGTTCCTTGACTCATTGCATAACCCGGTGTTCCTTGACTCATTGCATCCCCTGGTGTTTCTAAACCTTCGTTTCCTCTTCTATGTAGTCGACATCAGTGTTCTTCGACGTTTTTATATATGGGGTGAGGGGCGCATCTGATGAATGCTTGTGGGGGCGCGTATGACATATGATTATTACAATACTACTCATCATCAAGGTGCGTATCCTTTTTAGGACGTGCTCTCTTTACAGCACATCTGAAATTCACTGTCTCTTGGCAGTTCACCCACTTCGTCGATGGTCATATTCATGGTTTCTTTAATATCTTGTAGCCATCTTCTTCTTGGTCTGCCTCTGCGTCCTGGGACCCTGCCCTCTAGTATTGTTCTTTCCACGCCATCGTGACGCTTGATGTGACCAAAGTATGTAATTTTTCTGTATAGTATGTTGTTTATCAGCCAATTCTCTTTAACATTTAGTTCTTTCAGGACATCGGTGTTCTTTCTTTTTTACAGTCCATGGTATTCGTAGGATCTTTCTGTAGCATTTAGTTTCGAAGGACTGGACAATTCTACTTCTCTTACCAAGAATAATAAAGTTAATCTGCCTTAGCTATTTCTCCACTGGTATCTGCTTCGAAAGAACTAAACAGATACTAGTGGAGCAAGAGCTAAGGAAGAGACGTTGGCGATGGATAGGACACACATTGAGAAGACCGACCGGAAGCATTGAGTGCAACTATTTGTACCAATAACATTTAGGGTAAGGATAACTATTTGTACCAATAACATTTAACGTGACGACAACTATTTGTAACAAATACATTGAGCTTAAGGACAACTATTTGCAGGGCCGTGCCGTACTATGATGCAGAGAGGAGGCCGCATCAGGTGGAACCGTAAAGGAGGCGGCATAAGCAGTGAAATTAAAATCACAATTGACGGTTATTTTAAATAAAAACACATTAACGTGGTGGCATTTCGAAAACTTGCATCATTCTGAGAAAATATACCGCACCGCCCTGACTATTTGCCACAATAAAATTTATCGTGAAGATAACTATTTGAAACTGACATAAACAAATTCTAAAAATATCTGAATTTATGAACGAACAAAAAACACTTCAAAAGATCAAGCAATTGTAAAACTACATTTAGTTTGTAATAACATTCCAACTGTTTAATTTGTTGTTTAATGATGTTTGTTGAAGCAGCAAGCATGTCTGAGATATGTCAGGAAGTATCACAAACCTAGCAGCAATGTCGGTATAACGATATACAGGAATCTGTCAGAGATTTAAATGGATTAAGCTAACTAAACAAGAAAATATTTGTATCCAAGTTTAGGAGCTAGGATGTGCAGTATTTGTACTGTCATTGCAATAGTAGCATTCATAGCAATAGTTGCAATAATAGTAATGTTAATATTAGCAGCAGTAGTGGTAGTATCAGCGACAGTAGTAGTAGTATCAGCGACAGTAGTAGTAGTATCAGCAGTAGTAGTAGTAGTGGTATCAGCAATAGTAGTAGTATCAGCGACAGTAGTATCAGCAGCAGTAGTAGTAGTATCAGCAGTAGTAGTAGTAGTAGTAGTAGTGTATTAGCAGCAGTAGTAGTAGTGAGTATCAGCAGTAGTAGTAGTAGTATCAGCAACAGTAGTAATAGTATCAGCAACAGTAGTAATAGTATCAGCGTAATGTAGTAGTAGTAGTATCAGCGTAGTAGTAGTGGTATCAGCAACAGTGTAATAGTATCAGCAACAGTAGTAGTAGTATCAGCAACAGTAGTAATAGTATCAGCAACAGTAGTAGTAGTATCAGCAACAGTAGTAGTAGTATCAGCAACAGTGGTAATGTATCAGCAACAGTAGTAGTAGTATCAGCAACAGTAGTAATAGTATCAGCAACAGTAGTAATAGTATCAGCAACAGTAGTAATAGTATCAGCAACAGTAGTAGTCGTAGTATTAGCAACAGTAGTAATAGTATCAGCAACAGTAGTAATAGTAAAGCAACAGGTAGTAGTAGTATCGCGACGTAGTAGTAGTAGTAGTTACTGTATCGTAGTAGTAGTATTAGTAGTAGTAGTAGTATCAGCGTAGTAGTAGTAGTAGTATCGTAGTAGTAGTAGTATCGCGACAGGTAGTAGTAGTAGTGTAGTGTAGTGTCGTAGTAGTAGTGTGTCGTAGTAGTAGTAGTAGTGTCAGTAGTAGTAGTAGTAGTAGTAGTAGTAGTAGTGGCAGCAGCATTAGTAGTAGTATCAGCAGTAGCAGTATTAATCTTAGCTGCAGCAGTAGTTCGATTCTTTTGATTTGTCCAATACTATCGGCTGATGGCGTGCCATTTCTGCAGAGGGACCGAGCTATGTGGGGGTAACACGGTGCATTAAGCAAATCCTTGTCCTTTAAACTTTGTAAGTTGTCTTAGCAGCAATAGTGGTATTAGCAGCAATATTGGTATTAGCAGTAATAGTGGTATTAGCAGTAATAGTGGTATTAGCAGCAATAATGGTTTTAGCAGTAATAGTGGTATTAGCAGTAATAGTGGTATTAGCAGCAACAGTAGTATTAGCAGCAATAGTAGTATTAGCAGCAATAGTAGTATTAGCAGCAATAGTAGTATTAAATGCAATAGTAGTATTAAATGCAATAGTAGTATTAGCAGCAATAGTAGTATTAGCAGCAATAGTAGTATTAAATGCAATACAGCAATAGTAGTATTAGCAGCAATAGTAGTAATAACTACCGATAATGAAGCATTGAAATATACACTTGACTATGCCAGTGATATAACAACTTGACTATACCAGTGCTATAACAGCTTAACTATACCAGTGCTATAACAACTTGGGTACGCCAGTAATTAGCGATTTGGGTACGCCAGTGCTATAACAACTTAGGTACGCCAGTGCTATAACAACTTGACTACACCAGTGATATAACAACTTGACTACACCAGTGCTATAACAACTTAGGTACGCCAGTGCTATAACAACTTGGGTACGCCAGTACTTAGCGATTTGGGTACGCCAGTGCTATAACAATTTGGGTACGCCAGTACTTAGCGATTTGGGTACGCCAGTGCTATAACAACTTGGGTACGCCAGTACTTAGCGATTTGGGTACGCCAGTGCTATAACAATTTGGGTACGCCAACGTTATAACAGCTTGACTACGCCTGCGTTATAACCAGACTACACCAGCACTATAACAACTCGACTACGCCAGTATTATAATAACCTGACTACGCCTGCGTTATAACAACTTGACTACGCCAGCACTATAACGAGACTACTTCAGCACTATAACAATTCGACTACGCCAGTATTATAATAACCTGACTACTCCTGCGTTATAACCAGACTATGCCAGCGCTATAACAGTTCGACTACGCCAGTATTATAATAACCTGACTACGCCTGCGTTATAACCAGACTACACCAGCACTATAACAACTTGACTCCGCCAGCACTATAACCAGACTACTCCAGTACTATAACAACTTGTGTACGTCAGTAATAATACATCACCAGACTACACCAGCGTTATAACAACTCAACTACGCCAATGTGAAAGCAAAGAACATTATTGAATCAATGGACTCACAGAGAAAATATTTACAAGTCCCACGACCATATTGAATCACAATCAATATATTAATTAATTAATTCACATTTGTAGGTTACCAGGGGTGGGGAAAGAGTGTAGGTCAACTGTGAGCAGATAAATTCCTGATTAGTTGCATTTGTACACGTTGTTGCGTTCATCTTCTTCTTCTTTACCATTCAACTCCCAACGGAGCACAGGTCTTCACCAAACTTCTTCCAGCTCTTCCTCTCTCCTGCCATTCCTTCCAATTCTTTCCATGTTTTACCTTTCCTTTTAATAGCCTCAATCTCTCTTCTCCAGTTCTCTTCTCTTGTCTAGGTCTTCCCCTACTCCTCTTTCCCTGCGGGTTCCACAGCAGTGCCTGTCTTGCAATACTTCATGTTGTTCTTCTCAATGTTTATCCTATCCACCCCCAGCGTCTCTTCCTTACTCTTTCTCCACTGGTATCTGCTTAGTTCTTTCTCTGAGTTCCTCGTTCGTAATCTTATCATACCATCTCAGTCCCTCTATTCTACGTAAACATACATGTACAAAGGTCTGTAGTTTTCTGGTGGTTTCTTTTGTTGTCGTCCATGTTTCCGAGCCATAGAACAGCACTGACTTAACATTTGATTGACAGATTCTCAGCCTTGTGATTTGGTTCATAGTGACAACAAAACCATTTTGTAAATAGGGTTGAATTGGATTCATTTTTTCATTGTTGTTAACCTACACGTCACGCCCGAGTGGTTACCGGGGCCCAAATTTGAGGTGTAAAGAATAGAACCACTGTTACCTGCCACGCATGTCGTAGGAGGTTTGGCTGAAATCGGATGCACGTGTCCGTTAGGGAATGCTAACCCGAAACAAAAGCTTGTAGAAAAC
The DNA here is from genome assembly GCA_020796225.1 of Arion vulgaris. Lineage (NCBI taxonomy): Eukaryota > Metazoa > Mollusca > Gastropoda > Stylommatophora > Arionidae > Arion > Arion vulgaris. The sequence continues at coordinate 12,312,363 of CM036768.1, forward strand.
GGATGCACCAGCCGTAAGGTGCATAACATGGTGCAACCGCCCCTCACAATGAGGAATGGGATAACGGATTCTACTGTCGCCAATCTGCCTCGGAGATTTAGCCACGCAGTAAGAATGTCAAACCTACCATCACGAGGGTGGCAAAAACTTACTGCGGGAAGAGGTCGGCACAAACGTTGAAGCAGAAATCATAGGAATTATATCCTACAGAACTGCCCACAGTATGCAGACTTGAGAAGAAATAGGTAGCCCACTTACACTAGCGTCCAAGAGTATGGCGTGGCTGATAATCTGAGGCAGACGGCTGCCTTTATTAGAGAATCCGAAATCCGAATCTAGTGAGAACGCAGATGACAAATTGTATGGCGTGGCTGATAATCTGAAGCAGACGGCTGCCTTTATTAGAGAATCCGAAATCCCAATCTAGTGAGAACGCAGAAGAAGAAGAAACCTACACATTCTAATATAACCCAAAAAAGCTTGTCCTTAGGTTGAAAAGTCGTGCTTCGGCTTTAGGATGCTTTAACCCCCACATTAGTTGATAAGGTAGTGACAGAAAGTAACAACAAAGGACCAAGTTTGAATATTAAGAAGACAGAAGTTATGATCATATCCAAAAAAAGCAGACATTGCCAAAATGCACCATCACAGTAAGTGGGACTGATCTAAGACAAGTGCAGCAATTTAAATACCTCGGAGTCCTGGTAACATCAGATGGCAGATGCCGATCAGAAATAAAGAGCAGAATAGGGCAAGTGAAAACATCGTTCCTGAAAATCAGAAGTATCATTTGCAACAGGTCTTTGTCAGTTGAAGTCAGAATGCGAGTTACTCAGTGCTACATAGAACCAGTACTGACATACGGTTGCGAGTCATGAACAATAAACAAACAGATCGAAAAATCTCTGAAGGTCACAGAAATGTGCTTTTACAGACGAATTATGAGAATTCCATAGACTTCTAAAATCCTTAATGTTGAGGTGTTGAATGAGATCAAGACACAGAGAAAACTTATTACCAATATAAGAAAGATGCAATCAGCATTTTTCGGACATGTGATGAGGAGGGCAGGTTTAGAACACATTGTAACAACCGGTAAAATCGAGGGTAGGCGAGACAGAGGAAGACAGAGAGAAAATGTTGGATAGCTTGACTTCATGGCACAGTAGAGCGCCAACATCTGAATTGATAGCAAATACCAAAGATAGAGATTTGTGGAGATCCATGAACGCCTACGTCAGCCGGCACGGCACCTGATGATGAACCCCTATATAGCAAATAAACAAACAAATAAAGATATATCAATATCATCAATGTGGTACGCTCTCATTTATGTGATATGGGCAGGTCTCAGACACTGGAACGAGTTCGAGAATTAGAAGTTAAGTTTGGACATGCCAGACAGTGTCGTCTTCGTGGTAGAGAGAGAAGATATACTAATCATCTTCTCATGGGTACTGTGAGCAAATGGGCGTTATGATGGCTGCTGCAGCGGGGGAGACAGAGGACGAATGGGAATACCCAATGTGCCATGACGTCGATCGCATAACATAACATAACATAACAAATACATATATCATCGTGTATCTTACATATATCTTGTATCTTACATTCTATCTTACATATATCTTGTATCTTATATTTTATCTTACATAGATCTTGTATCTTACATATATCTTGTATCTTACATAGATCTTGTATCTTAATTCTATCTTACATGTATCTTATATCTTACATTCTATCTTACATATATCGTGTATCTTACATTTGTATCTTACATGTATCTTGTATCTTACATATATCTTGTATCTTACATGTGTCTTATATCTTACATGTGTCATTTATCTTCAGGACTTAACCTGGATCAGCAACAAGCAATGTGAGAAGATGAGATAGTAGTACATATACGATATTCCTCTAAAATGCAACTTATAGGTAAGTTTCATGTTGTGTTTCTTTTTCATCATCATCAAGATGCGTATCCTTTATAGGACGTTGCTCTCTTTGCAGCGCATCTTAAATTCACTCTGTCTCTAGCTAGTTCACCCACTTCGTCGATGGTCATATTCATGGTTTCTTTAATATCTTGTAGCCATCTTCTTCTTGGTCTGCCTCTACGTCCTGGGACCCTGCCCTCTAATATTGTTCTTTCCAAGCCATCGTGACGCTTAATGTGACCAAAGTATGTAATTTTTCTGTATAGTATATTGTTTATCAGCAAATTCTCTTTAACATTCAGCTCTTTCAGGACATCAGTGTTCTTTCTTTTTTCTGTTTCAAAATAATAAATTAAGAAGAAGCTGAAATAAAGCCGAAGGATTGACCTCATTTCACCGGGTGTTACCCATATGGCTCAGTCCCTCGCCACAGAAATGCCCCGCCACCTACCGAGAATACTGTACAAAGCACGAACTCTGTAGCTCCAGCAACAATCCTAGGATCTCTAAGAAAAAAATACACTCGTGAACAGAACGGCGTGGTCTGGATTCAAACCCATGACCTTCTGAACACAAGGCAATAGCTTGTAACCACTTAGCCACAGAGACTTGCCAAGAAGAAGAAGAAGGAATAACATATTGAATGCGGGAGGGCTATTCAGAGTCAGGACTGTTAGATTCTGAATACGACTTTGCTAGCGCATTTCCGCCATGTTTGGTTGGGTATTTTCCAGTTTCGTTTGCCGAGCTACTGAGTTAGTGCTTGAGCAACGCTGTGAGCTAAGACTGTTACATGAAATGCTTTTTGCTGTGTCAACCGTGCGTTTGTTGTGTGTATTCAGAAAATGGCGGACAGCGGTTATGACGAACAAGCTCAATCTGCCGTATGCAGTTATATTGCGAGTGCAGAAAGCTGGATTTTGTCGTGATTGATGTTCCCTTCGACAAGAATTGCAATTCAAGTGATGAACAGTTTTGTGTTGCTACATTAGCGATGACCGTATGCATTTTATTTGGTGCAGGTTGCTTTTTGTGGAGGTACGCGGCTGTTTCATTCTGGATTTAGTTCACACAGTAAAGATTTCCCAGTTGTTAGCATTTCGTGTGATTTTCATTGACACAGGAACGGAGCAATTATGAAGTGACCCGTTGCAGTGAAGTTGGAACCGTACTTATGAACTATGAACTATGAACCGTACTTATGAACTATGAACTATGAACCGTAACCTCTAAAGTTGAAGAAGGTACGCATGTTTGGTGGGGGACACTGATAAAATGTAAAGCAGACATTCACGTAAATATCAGTCAGAAGCGCCATACCAGGCGCCCTGATTACGCCTGAATTCATAGAAGGTGAACGCATGAAGAAGAAGAAGAAGAAGAAGAAGAAATAGCCTTTATCGCAAACTATGATAACAACAGCCTCAGACATGTGCTGTTGCAACTCTGTGGTTGGTGTGGAAGTGTTCCATCGTGGAACACAATCGCCTACCACAGATTCAAGGTTCCACATGTGGATGTTGTGTACTCTATGTTTTCCAAGAATACCTTCTTTCTCGCTCAGTGAGTATGATCGGGAGGGTCCGGGCGGTTTGTGAACGAGGACACTGACTGGAGTCTACGTTGACTACGGACTGTTAAGTCACCGTAATTGTCGTCCCGGTCATGCGGGAGACATGGGAAATGAACAAGCCGACAGACCTGCGGGTATGACTAGAGTGGAAAAGGCTTCGATGGAGACAACGGTTGTATTATTTGCTAGTCCAGAAACAACATGGGGGCTTCAGTTGTTTACATCTTTTTATACGCTTCAACTTTTTTTTTTTCTTCAATTTATTCGTCTCTTTCACATGTAACCATGTCGACCATCCGTCGATATTGTCACTTGCGGCCTTTCGTGTTTATTCCACACTCTCCCATTATTCATCTCAATCTGTCCATCACTCACATTGTATGTATCTCAGTCTGCGCATCTTTCACTCTCTCATCATCTTAATCTGTTTGTTCCTCACATTTTCTGTCTATCCCTCACTCTCTCTCACCATCTCAGTCTGTCTATCCCTCACACACTCTCACCATCTCAGTCTGTTTATCCCTCACTCACTCTTACCATCTCAGTCTGTCTATCCCTCACTCACTCTCACCATCTCAGTCTGTCTATCCCTCACTCACTCTCTCATCATCTCCGTCTGTCTATCCCTCACTCTATCATCATCACAGTCTGTCTATTTTACGCTCTCTCATCATCTCAGTCTGTTTATCTTATGCTCTCTCTCACCATCTCTGTGTATCTCTCAGTCTGTGTACCTCTCACACTCTCTCTTACCATCTCAGTCTGTCTATCTTACGCTCTCTCTCACCATCTCTGTCTATCTCTCAGTCTGCGTACCCCTCCCACTCTTACCATCTCAGTCTGCCTATCCCTCACGAACACAAAACAATACTAAAACTATAGTAAACCTGTATAAAACAAATTACAGACTCGTCTATCTTCCCTCCCCATCTTTCTCCGCCTCTGTACAGACCATCCCATCCCAGGTCGTCTGCTGTAACGGAAGACTACCCCCAGAGTCTCATCACTTAACGACTGACTATCAGGCGACCAATATAATATCATCCAATCTATCGCAATAGATTTCTTCTTTGGTTAGTCTCGCTCGACTCGATTGGATTAATTATCGCTCATTGATTACCTTATTTGTGTGTTCATTCTATGGTTCGATACATATCTAGTGGTAGATCTTTCTTTCGAGACTATTGGCGTGTTGGGAGAGAGTTGGGGGTTGATTCTTTGGTTTTATTTGCTTTGGGAGGTGGGGGGATATTACTTTGGTTTTAGTTGGGGGTTTTCTGGGGGGAGGGGTGGAGAAATTGTATCTTTGGTTTAGGTTTGTTTTTGATTTGCTAATTTCGCTCGTGTATTGTCGGGGTTTTACAGAAGAATGCTGAAAATTCCATGGACAGCAAAGAAAGCAAATGTGGAGTTTTAAAATCAGGCCTGCACACAAAGAAACCTTATCAAAAGAATAAGAATCCGACAATCAAGGTTCTTCGGGCATATAATGCGAAGAGAAGGTTTAGAACATTTGTGCCCGTCTGCCCAGCGTGTTCGTAGCGCGTTGGACTACGGGTGACTAGTCCTCTGTAAGTGTGGGTTCAACTCCGCGGACTGGCAGAAAAGCTACAGGTTCCCCAGATTTACGGTGTTCGTGGCACCGAGCCGAAGGGTTACGATGTCCATGACACCGAGCCGAAGAGCTTTCAGCTCAAGTGCTTCTGGATCGGAAAAACAAAAACAAAAAAACATCAGGTGTTGTTCCGAGTGTTCTTTTAATTTCCTCATTTCTTATATAGTCTCTTCTTGTTTTATTTACCGCTTTCCTCAAGAATCTCATTTCACAGGTGGTAATTTTCCTTTTTTCTGGTTGTTTTTATTTTGCTACCACATGTACCTCTGATGTAGGAGACGACACGCCTGTATGGCAGGGGACACTGATAAGAAAGGAAAGCAGACATTCACACAAAAATCAGAAAGAAACGCCATACCAGGCGCACTGACTACGTATAAGTTCATAACGGGCGAACCCAAGAAGAAGGAAAAGAAGAAGAAGAAGAAGAGAAGAAAGTTACCACCAGTAAAAACAAAAACAGTGATCAAATAGTATATCAGCCGCCTGCCCAGCGTGTTCGTAGCGCGTTGGACGACAGGTGACAAGCCCAATGTGAGTGCTCAATTCCAACGTGGCTCAATTCCACGGGCTGGCAGAAAAGTCGCAGGTTCTCCAGATTGACGGTGTTCGTGGCACCGAACCGAAGGGTTACGATGTCCATGGCACCGAGCCGAGGAGCTGAAAGCTCAAGTGCTTCTGGATCGAAAAAAAAATATATATCTGTGCATCGGGAACGCAAAGTAGAAGATATCTGTGTATAGTAGCTGTTTGCTGTTTTTATCTTCGTGTATAGTGGCTGTTTGCTGTTTTTATCTGTGTATAGTGGATGTTTGCTGTTTTTATCTGTGTATAGTAGCTGTTTGCTGTTTTTATCTTCGTGTATAGTGGCTGTTTGCTGTTTTTATCTGTGTATAGTGGCTGTTTGCTGTTTTTATATGTGTATAGTAGCTGTTTGCTGTTTTTATCTGTGTATAGTGGCTGTTTGCTGTTTTTATCTGTGTATAGTGGATGTTTGCTGTTTTTATCTGTGTATAGTGGCTGTTTGCTGTTTTTATATGTTTATAGTGGCTGTTTGCTGTTTTTATCTGTTTATAGTGGCTGTTTGCTGTTTTTATCTGTGTATAGTGGCTGTTTGCTGTTTTTATCTGTGTATAGTGGCTGTTTGCTGTTTTTATCTGTGTATAGTGGCTGTTTGCTGTTTTTATCTTCGTGTATAGTAGGTGTTTGCTGTTTTTATCTGTGTATAGTGGCTGTTTGCTGTTTTTATCTTCGTGTATAGTAGCTGTTTGCTGTTTTTATCTGTGTATAGTGGATGTTTGCTGTTTTTATCTTCGTGTATAGTAGCTGTTTGCTGTTTTTATCTGTGTATAGTGGCTGTTTGCTGTTTTTATCTTCGTGTATAGTAGCTGTTTGCTGTTTTTATCTGTGTATAGTGGCTGTTTGCTGTTTTTATCTTCGTGTATAGTAGCTGTTTGCTGTTTTTATCTGTGTATAGTGGCTGTTTGCTGTTTTTATCTTCGTGTATAGTAGCTGCTTGCTGTTTTTATCTGTGTATAGTGGCTGTTTGCTGTTTTTATCTTCGTGTATAGTAGCTGCTTGCTGTTTTTATCTGTGTATAGTGGCTGTTTGCTGTTTTTATCTGTGTATAGTTGATGTTTGCTGTTTTTATCTGTGTATAGTGGCTGTTTGCTGTTTTTATATGTGTATAGTGGATGTTTGCTGTTTTTATCTGTGTATAGTAGCTGTTTGCTGTTTTTATCTGTGTATATTGGCTGTTTGCTGTTTTTATCTGTGTATAGTGGCTGTTTGCTGTTTTTATCTTCGTGTATAGTGGCTGTTTGCTGTTTTTATCTGTGTATAGGGGCTGTTTGCTGTTTTTATCTTCGTGTATAGTGGCTGTTTGCTGTTTTTTTCTGTGTATAGTGGCTGTTTGCTGTTTTTATCTTCGTGTATAGTGGCTGTTTGCTGTTTTTATCTGTGTATAGTGGCTGTTTGCTGTTTTTATCTTCGTGTATAGTAGCTGTTTGCTCCGATCTCTTTCTTACAAGAAATATCTCAGCTGCAGTGCACTAACTCCGTAGCACCGGCGAAGGTCCCCGATATAAATTTGAAGAGGGTGAAGATATTTTTGTAATCATTTTATTTTCAATCTTTTCTAGTGAATTTTTTCCGGGAAGCAGCTCTCCAGCCTTCTCGAATTTGAAATTGCCAATGGTTCGTTTACATGCTCAAATTTAACACAGGAACTACATTTTATCATCAGTCTCCGATATGACTCGGAACTTGATCTCCCCTACACTGAGATCAGGGATCAGTGGAAAAAATATCCAGATTGCTCCAGGAGGGAGCGAACCTGGTACCTTTGACACGAGAGACAAGCAAATAAACCTCTACGCCACAGACCACCCCATAACTTGCTGTCTGACACCACTAATATCTCAGTGATATTCTGTAACAGCCGATCTAACACAACTGCTAGTCAAAGTCATGCATGTGTAAAGCAGTATGGATTCTTCACTATCCTGTTAATATTATGCTGCCGGTTGGAGAGATCCGACGCCATTAAACTAGTGTACTTTTGATATTTTTAGCTACAAATGTCTGGTTGTCATTATTCATCGATGGATGGTTGAACACTGATGATTAGATAAATGTATTGATGTCTGTCTGGGTAGATATACTATTCTTATTATTGGTAGTTTGCTGTGATAAAGGTCGCGTGAGGTCCGCCTCTGCTGGCGGTGTTGGGTATAGAATGTAATGAACCGTCGTATACAGTGGCGGCTCGTGCTAATTTTTGTTGGTGGGGCCAGTTACAAATTTTCGGAAAAATCATGGTTTTAGGTTATATTATATTTTAATTGGAGAGCCGCTGTAGCGTAGTTGTTAGTGAACTCGATTCGCAAGGCTGGGTTCAGCTCCCGCAATGCGCGTGGAATTTTTCCGACCACGACGGCTCTCAGGTCGACCCAGCCTCAACTGGGTACCAGACATGCTCTGGGAAAGTAAAGGCGGCCGGCGTGGTGCTGACCACATCACCCATTGTGTGCCGACGGTCAACAAAAAATACAGGCCTAACACTGTATTGACCTATATACCACGAGGTATGAAAGGGTTCCTTTACTTTACTTTTTATATTTTAATTAATAAAATAATAAATACACGTTGCACATTATTTTTGGTGTAGCCCAGCCCCACTGGCCTTTAATGACGAGCCGCCACTGATCATATATAACATTAGTCTCTTCAGTTACCTGTTGGCTGCTTTGTACTTCTTCTTTGCATTCGTTCTTTACGACCAATTTTAATCACTCTTTGATATATGTGTGACCTTTGCCAAGAACGTGTACACGTTGTACATTGGTTTGGTAGGCCCCTGAACGCATAGACTTCTCCACGTTTAAGACACGTGCATCCGATTTCATCCAAATCTCCTTAGTCGACTCTTACGACATGCATGGCAGGTAACAGTGTCTCTATTCTTTACACCCCAAATTTGGGCCCCGGTAACCACTAGGGTGGTTGCTTTCTTAAAACTGCTAGTCTTGTTTACTACTGCTACTACTGCTACCCCGCAGAATGCTGGGGGTAACAAGAAGAGACCGGTTGAGAAATGAAATCATCAGGAAAAATGTGGGTACAACATCAGTTCTAGACTTCATCAAGAAACAACAAATTAAATGGTTCGGCAACATAAGCAGATTACCAACAGACAGTGCACCTCAAAGAGAAATGCTGATCCGAAATATGGGTACACAGCAAAAGGTAGGCCACGTAAAAGATGGACCTCAGAGATAACAGAGGCGACGAAATACACTACCTATGAAGCGCACACAAAGATCCGTTTTAGAAATCTCTTCTTGACCTGGCGCTTTGAGGCAAAACAGGATTGGGGAAAAGAACAGAAGAACTACTACTACTACTACTATTGCTACTACTGCTACTACTATTGCTAATATTGCTACTATTTCTACTATTGCTACTATTGCTACTATTGCTACTACTGCTACTACTGCTGCTACTACTGCTACTACTATTGCTACTATTGCTACTATTGCTACTATTGCTACTATTGCTACTACTGCAACTATTGCTACTATTGCTACTATTGCTACTATTGCTCTCTGCTACTATTGCTCACTGCTACTACTGCTGCTCTGCTGCTATTGCTCTATTGCTACTATTGCTACTATTGCTGCTCTATTGCTACTACTGCTACTATGTGTGCTACATGCTACTACTAATGCTCTATTGTGCTCTACTGTTGCTGCTATTGCTACTTTGCTGCTATTGCTACTCTGCCTACTATACTTTGCTGCTACTACTGCTCTACTATTGCTACTTTGCTGCTATTGCTGCTACTGCTACTACTGCTACTTACTGTGCTACTACTCTGCTACTACTGCTACTACTGCCTACTAGCTACTACATGCTGCTACTCTGCTGCTATCTGCTACTGCTACTACCTGTACTATTGTTGCTACTCTGCTACTATTCTGCTACTATTGCTGCTACTACTTGCTACTATTGCTACCTATTGCTACTATTGCTGCTGTACTACTGCTATTGCCTCTCTGCTGCTGCTATTGCTCTATTGCTACTATTGCTACTACTGCTACTGCTGCTTGCTATTGCTACTGCTGCTCTTGCTGCTACTCTGCTACTCTGCTCTCTGCTCTTGTGCACTCGCTAGCTACTGCTGCTTTGCTGCTCTTACTATGTTGCTACTACTGCTACTGTCTACTCTGCTCTATGCTACTATGCTGCTACTGCTACTATGCTCTGCTATACTGCTACTACTTTGCTGCTACTACTGCTCTACTGCTGCTACTTTACTCTGCTATGCTATGTTGCTACTACTGCTACTGTTGCTACTACTGCTCTACTGCCTACTATACTTTGCTGCTACTACTGCTATGCTGCTACTACACTGCTCTATTGCTACTACTACTGCTACTATTGCTGCTTGCTGCTATAGCTACTGCTACTTGCTACTTGTACTACTTGCTGCTGCTACTTACTGCTACCTGCTGCTCTACATTACTACTGCTTTACACTGCTTACTACTGCTTGCTGCTACTCTGCTGCTTTACTGCACTACTTGCTACTATTGCTGCTACACTACTCACTGTTGTTCTCTATCTCACTACTGCTTGTTCTACTACTACTGCGTACTAGCTATACTATACTGCTCTACTTGTGTTACTACTACATGCTCTACTTATCTGCTACTTTACAACTACTGCTACTACTAGTTGTACTACTACTGTTACTACTAATTTGTTATACTACTACTACTACTGTTGTATTGCTACTATTACTACTACTGTTGTTACTACTACTACTACTGTTGCTAATGTTACTATTGCATCGTACTTTCTACTAACCTGCTGCTTACAACTACTCGCTGCTGTTGTTACTACTATAATATACAACTACTACTGCTGCTGTTTGTTCTACTACTACTCTCTAGTATGCTACTACTACTATGCTGCGTTGTTATGCTGCTAATTCTCAGCTACTCTGCTACTGCTTGTTTACTCATCTACTGCACTCACTACTACTTTGCTGTTGTTCTACTACTTCTCTGCTACTACTCTTGTTACTGCACACTTGCTTTGCTATTACTCTACTCTGTCACTTGCTACTTTCTCTACTCTACACTGTTCTACTACTACTACTCTACTGCGCTGTTTACTATACTGCTTTGTTCTATTGCTACTACTACTTAGCCGTTACTCAGCTCTACTGCTACACTACTTGTGTTCTACTACTTCTCTGCTGCTTAGCCCTTGTTCTACTACTCTGCGTACTTATTCTACTACTACACGTTTCTCTCTACTACTACTACTACTGCACTGCTGCGCTTGTTCTCACTACTCTCTACTACTGCATCTTCTACTACTATCTACTGCATGCTGTTGGGACTACTCTCTAACACTACAGTTGCTACTCGTAAATACGTTTAATCCATATCAGTGGGTCATTGTGGCATAGTGGTAGTGTACTGTACTCTCGTCCCAAAGGGACTGGGGATCGATCTCCGTGTGAAGAGACCGAGATATTTGTTTAGGGATTCCTGAACTAAATGTTCTCGAGATCGGGTTCCTATCTCTATCGGAGTCAGGCGATAAAACGTATGTCCTGTTCTCAAGTTCAACCAGAGCCAACTATAAACTACTCAGGGAATACCTGGCCAGTTGTACGGCCTGGGCTATAGCCTGGCTGTGGTTCAACACATAAAATAACACCTATTGAAAGCAGATAAGAATAGACTAAATATTCGCTGTCGGAGCAAATAAAATTCATTAAAATATTTGGTACTTGTCTACAATCTCACCGCTGAAATTGGGTCATTCTAAATATAGAATGTTTTCGAGCGTTGTTCTAAATATAGCGCAGAGGTTTCCCCATTATTTTTGTTTTGACGGAAAATCCCAACATTCCCTGCACGTTAACTCAGTCACCGGTAAATGTATGTTGACCACCTTCAAAATTACATCAGGGGCCTTCGCCGGTGCTATAGAGTTCGTAACACTGCCGCTGAGATCTTCCTGTCTAAGAAAGAGATTGGATCAGATATGTGTACTCACCAAACTTAAATGCTCTAAGAGAAAAGGCACACTCTGAACGCCCGTCTGTTGCCGGGGCCCACAAGGGAGCAAAGAACAGTAACACTGCGACCTACAAGGCATATCGTAAGAGGCGACTGAGATAGGGGCCTAGCAAAGCTCATCATCATCATCAAGGTGCGTATCCTTTATAGTACGTTGCTCTCTTTGCAGCACATCTGAAATTCACTCTTTCTCTAGCTAGTTCACCCACTTCGTCGATGGTCATATTCATGGTTTCTTTAATATCTTGTAGCCATCTTCTTCTTGGTCTGCCTCTGCGTCCTGGGACCCTGTCCTCTAATATTGTTCTTTCCAGGCCATCATGATGCTTGATGTGAACAAAGTATCTAATTTTTCTGTATTGTATGTTGTTGATCAGCCAATTCTCTTCAACATTTAGTTCGCTGAATGGTTACCGGGCCCAAATTTGGGGTGTAAAGAATAGAACCACTGTTACCTGTCACGCATGTCGTAAGAGGCGACTAAGGAGGTTTGGCTGAAATCGGATGCACATGTCCTAAACGTGTAGAAGTCTATGCGTTTAGGGACCTACCAAACCAATATGCAACGTATACACGTTCTTGGCAAAGATCAAACATATCAACATAGAGTGATTAAAATTGGTCTTAAAGAACGAACGCAAAGAAGAAGAAGAAGAACATTTAATTCTTTCAGGACATGTGTGTTCTTTCTTTTTCCTGTCCATGTTATTCGTAGGATCTTTCTGTACCATTTAGTTTCGAAAGTTACCCTAGTAAATAAAAACGTCGCAGAAATCGGATATAATGGCCTACTTGTATGCACATAACTGGCACCATTGCTCTTAGGCTCAGATCACATAGAAATCACAAAGAGTGGTTTAACAAGTGGTCGATATGGAACGTTAGAAGAAGAAGACGAAGAAGCAGTAGTAGTCAGGACACCAGGTAACAGTTCTTTCCTTGTTACCAGTGACCTCTGTCATACAGGTATACCTTTTCCGGTTTCAGAGGCGTATAATCTTGATGTGTAAGAAAGAGATCAGAGCACTGATGTATATTCCCCAAAGTTCAGTGATGTAGGCCTCATCAGTCAATCAATCACAATCTGGATCTTGTGAAGAATCGGAGACGGACGATAAAACGTATGTACTGTTCTCAAGTTCAACACGTAAACTAACCCTTGCCTATTGAAAACCGATGCTTCACAAAATCCAGAATGGCAGGTTTCGGTATGAGTGGATGTCGTCTATAGAAGTTTATAACCTCCAGCGGCTTACGTTGATTTACTGTCCTAGGCATGAGGGTGTTTACGGTAATGAGAGAGCGGACATGCTTACATCAACAGCATCGATTGTTGGGGAGTTGAAGATGGATAAGGGGAATGTTCTTCGGTCTCTTCGCGACTGTCTGTTGGATGAGGACACTAAAATCGATGTTGAATCGATCAAGCGATTTAAGCAGTTTGGAGTTACCCGTTGTTCAAGCCGAACTGGATGCCTGAGAGGCAGAGTGAGAGGTGTGTTTAATCAGCGAGCCACGGAACCATCAGTATGCATACTCTTCGATATCTGTTGGGGAGACTGAGCTCCTATGGGTCTGCCCGGAGTGCAATGACGTCAGTTTAGTAACCAATAACCAATCAATCAATAAATCAAACAATCAAGCAATCAATCAATCAATCACCCAATCAATCAAGCAAAACCATAGTACATATTCTACTAAATTTAACCCAGAAAAACAGTACTGTCAACTAAGGCAGTATTCAAGAACCGCTTAACAGCAATAAATTGGAACATTCAAGAACCGCTTAACAGCAATAAATTGGAACATTCAAGAACCGCTTAACAGCAATAAATTGGAACATTCAAGAACCGCTTAACAGCAATAAATTGGAACAATCAAGAATACCAAAAACTAAGTGTCATGGCATCAGATACAAAATGAGAAAGTAGTGATCTGGAACTGTGGGTGAAAGCAAGACCGTGTTCTAATTTCTATCGCACACACAAGTTTGGTCACGTGGAACAAAATATCGAATCTCCACACCTGGAAGTGATACATTTACAAATGGGATACCTTGATTTAATTTCCTGGACAGCATCACCTTTCACACCTATCTGACCCACTTAAACATTTCAAACAAAAATACTGGTAAAGGAGAAATTGATTCCAGAGAAACGAATGAGGAAGAAATGGTTGTTGGTTATTGAGCCGGTCTCTGAAGCATACTTCAAGGTGGTAGATATGTACACATCATCATGGAGACGATCATCACCAGCACCACCACCACCACCACAATCACCACCACCAACATCAGCACCACCATCACCACAACCACCACCACCACCAACACCAGCACCACCATCACCACAACCACCACCACCAACATCACCACCACCAACACCACCAGCACTACCACCAGCACCACCACCACCACAACCACCAACATCACCACCACCAGCACCACCAACTCCAGCACCAGCACCACCAACACCAGCACCATCAACACCAGCAACACTACCACCAACACCACCACCAACACCAGCACCACCATCACTACAACCACCACCACCACCAGCACCACCAACTCCAACACCATCAACACCAGCAACACTACAACCAACACCACCAACACCAGCACCACGAACACCACAACCACCAACACCACCAACACCACAATCACCATCACTACCAACATCAGGTCTTCATGTGTCAAAAGTCAGATGACGTCAGGAAGATTCATCTTATCCCACGATCGCCCGTGTCTTGCCGGGGACCTCAATGGAAGCAAAGAATAGTACCACTACGACCTACAAGACATCTCGCTAGAGGCGACTAAGTTAGGGTGCCTAGGAAGCTACCTAGTAAATAAAAAGTATCGCATAAATCGGATTTGCTGGCCGACTTTTATGTGCGTAACAGGCACAACGTTCAATCGCTATTAAACTCAGATCAAATCCACATCCCAAATAGTGGTTCACCAAGGGATTGATATGGAGCATTCAAAGACATAGAAGAAGACACATCATCCCCTTGTTCAACCCAAACGTCTATCCTTCCTTCAACTTATTCCAAAATTACATTCAAATCTCAATCTTACACTTCTCTTCTCAAACTAAGCTTCCTCAATTCATGTAAGTCTCCCTTGCTTCGTAATTTCTTTCCTTTATATCTTTTCTTCAACAAATCCTGACCACCCCCAAACCTCCGTGTTTTTTTCCTGCTACCTCCTCACTTGTCATGTATGTCCACGTTCGTTTTCAAGACGTGTTCAGATTTGAATTGATAGAGATGACCTTCATCTCAGAATAGATGTGAACATCATCAACAAGGGAAGAGGGAAGGTGGGAATACATTAAGAATTTAAAATATGGGAAACAAAAACAAAAAACAACAAACAACAAATGGAGTTTGATTTGGCGCATGCAATTTCACGTCTGCTACAAAGATTGCACGTGATGCTGGGAAAAGTGATAAAATTGATTGATTTTAAATCATGCAGTTTATTTATTTAAAAAAAAACATCAACAAAGTGAACTTTAAAGAGATTGTAATGCATTTTTTTTCTTTTATTTGGCAGTTTTTCTTGATTGCTTAGTTTGTTGAAGGATTTTCCCACAGCTATCAGTTATAAAGGGGACTATCATCATAGCACTCAGGATACGTCCATGGGTGCTCCGATCTCCACCTCAACAAATCCAGCAGCGACTAGCCACCCAGTACGCCAGTTCGATGTTGATTAATCAATCTCTTTGCTTATTTGGTATGTCAATCTTTTCGGGCTGCACCAATATCGGCAGCCATCTCTCTCAGTCTGGTCAGCAAGTGGGATTCACAGCCCTGAAACTCCTCTGTTCGGAAAGACTCTCTCAATGCGTTAAAAATGTAATTTCGGTCCATGGCAGCTCCCTCTGATATTGTAGAAAAAGGAGGAGACTGTAGTAAAACGTATTAAAGTAGCGAAACACGTAAACACAAAGTACTTTAGTTTTACAAAATACAGAAACAGTGACAACACGTATGATTTTTTTTATTGTTTCTCTTCTTTTCCACTTCTAGTTTTTGTGGGTTTTTTTGTGTTGCACTCATTTCGTTATTCGTTTTTATTCCCAGATTTTCATTAGATACGTTTCATTGTCTCCGTATGTAGTCGTCCACATGTAGTGTTCTTTGAAATTCGTCACTCCTGTTGTATCGTTTGCTTGATAAAGGCCTTTTGGCAGAAACGTTGCTGTGTATCGTCACTGTTTCTGTATTTTGTATAACTAAAGTACTTTATTTTTACTTGTTTCGCTACTCTGATATTGTAGCCTAGCCAGCCAATCTATCAGCTCGTTCATTACCACTGACTCCTGCATGCCCAGAGACAAAAATGAAGGTGATTTCTCTGATTCATGTCTGTACCAGTACCTACGCCCAGTTTCGTCTGAACATTCCTGATTCAATTTTACTTCACTTATTGGATTTTCAGACAAAGACAATATAAAACATGAAGAGTGTGCCGGACACAACAGAGAGATGAGAAAACAAAAACATTAACGACAAATGATATTACAACATACAACTAAATGAATATGCTCAAGAAAATGTAGACTAACTATATAAGGCAAGAGACTTGTCCCATTGAGCAGATCCAGAATGTCCATTTAATCTTTATTTTTGTACCTGGACAAGCGAGAGTACAAGGCTATGAGCAAGTAGATCTTCTGGCTGATACAGCAGTGATCGAGGAAGGACAGTAATTGGATAGCGCAGATATCATGAATGATATAAGAGGAACGGGTTGTATAGATGACTTTCAAAACGTTTATAAATTATCATCCTGCGCCAGATTCAAGTACATCGAGTCGAGGATTGATTGATTGATTGATTTGGTAGGATCATCATCAATGCGAGAGCCGCTGTAGCGCAGTTGTTAATGAACTCGCTTCGCAAGGCTGGTGGTCTGGGTTCAGCTCCCGTATGTGCGTGAAATTTGTCCCAACCACGACGGTTCTCAGGTCGACCCAGCCTCAACTGGGTACCAGACATGCTCTGGGAAGTAAAGGCGGCCGGCGTGATGCTGACCACATCACCCATTGTGTGCCGACGGTCAATGAAAAATACAGGCCTAACACTGTATTGACCTATATACCACGAGGTATGAAAGGGTTCCTTTACCTTTTTACTTTTATCATCAATGCACTTCGGTGAGTAAACGTATGTGCTCCGATCTCTTTCTTACACAGGAAGATCTCAGCTGCAGTGCACGCTCCATAGCACCGGCGAGTCTCCCCGATCTAATTTTGAAAATAGTGAAAATATTTTGTAGGAATTTAATTTTGTAACCTTTCTAACTATAGAACTGCAAGTTATATAGTATTAAAACTAAATTACGAATTTTCAATTCAAATGTTGTATCAATCCTAACATATGCCAGCGAGAGTTGGAAAATGACGAAAGATATAGAAAGCAAGTTGAATGCATTTGAAAATAGATGTCTGCGAAAAATAATGAATATAAAATGGAATGAATTCAGGAGAAGTGATGAAATCAGAGACATGTCTGGTCAACCACTAGTGACAACTGTTATAAGAAAGAGAAGATGGAGATATGTTGGGCACACCTTGAGGAGAAATGATCAACGAATATCAAAGCAGGCATTGAAGTGGGATGCAAAGGGTTCAAGAAAGAGATCGACCTAAGGAGACCCTGAAACGAACTTTGCTGAGAGGCAGGAAATATCGGTCTCAGTTCCATGGAGGAAATTGAGCGAGTTGCCCAGTATAGAGCGGTATGGAGAAATTACTTGCAGGCCCTATGTAACGTATAACGGTACGAGAGGAATTATTATTATTAACCTTTCTAATTAATTCTGCACTGGCAGCAGTTTTCGAGCCTGCTTCTCTCGATTTTGAACTACCAATGATTCTTTTACGTGAACAACTTGAACACGAAATCTACATTTTATCTTCAGTCTCCGATAGGACTAGAACCTCGATCGCACCTACACTGAAATCAGGGATCCCTGGAAAAATATCCCGATGACTTCACGAGGGAGGAAACCAAGTAACTTTGAAACGAGAGGCGATCACCTAAACTCAACGCCACAGGTTCTGATTCGTCTTCTTCAAACACTCCATATCGATCACTTGTTAACCACTCTGTGTGATTTCTATGTGATCTGAGCATTGGTTGATTGTACGGTGTGCCAGTAATGCGCATACAAGTAAGCCAGCACATCCGATTTCTGCAATTGTTTTTTATTTACTAGGGTAGCTTCCCTAGATTCTACATCAGTCGTCTCTTACGACATGCTTTGTAGGCCGCTGTGGTGCTATTCTTTGCTTCCTTTGTAGGTCAGGCACCACACGAGCGTACGCCACAAGTAAAACAATACATTGCAACAACAACCAAAAAAAGAAATTAGGAGAAAACAACAAAAACATAACATCAGGACACCTCAACTTTAATGCACGGGCAACAGACTGGATGAACGATCAGAAACATTAGAATATCTCACCTTTAATGCACGGACAACAGGCTGGATGAACGAGCAGAAACATCAGAATATCTCACCTTTAATGCACCAGCAACAGACTGGATGTACGAGCAGAGACATCAGGACACCTCACCTTTAATGCACGGGCAACAGGCTGGAAGAACGAGCAGACACATCAGAACACCTCACCTAAATGCACGGGCAACAGACTGGATGAACGAGCAGAAACATCAGAACACCTCACCTTAATGCACGGGCAACAGACTGGATGAACGAGCAGAAACATCAGAACACCTCACCTTTAATGCACGAGAAACAGACTGGAAGAACGAGCAGAGACATCAGAACACCTTACCTTAATGCACGAGCAACAGACTGGAAGAACGAGCAGAGACATCAGAACACCTCACCTTAATGCACGAGCAACAGACTGGAAGAACGAGCAGACACATCAGAACACCTTACCTTAATGCACGAGCAACAGACTGGAAGAACGAGCAGACACATCAGAACACCTTACCTTAATGCACGAGCAACAGACTGGAAGAACGAGCAGAAACATCAGAATACCTCACCTTTAATGCACGAGCAACAGACTGGATGAACGAGCAGACACATCAGAACACCTCACCTTTAATGCACGAGCAACAGACTGGAAGAACGAGCAGAAACATCAGAACACCTCACCTTTAATGCACGAGCAACAGACTGGATGAACGAGCAGACACATCAGAACACCTCACCTTTAATGCACGAGCAACAGACTGGATGAACGTGCAGAGACATCAGAACACCCCACCTTTAATGCACGAGCAACAGACTGGAAGAACGAGCAGAAACATCAGAACACCTCACCTTTAATGCACGAACAACAGACTGGATGAACGAGCAGACACATCAGAACACCTCACCTTTAATGCACGAGCAACAGACTGGATGAACGAGCAGAAATTATTAAGTGCTTTTAGTTCTAGATTGATGTTAAGAAACACATCTAGTGACATTTTTATTTAGAATGTTCTTCAATGTTTCTTAAATGCGCTCACAAACCCACCAGGGACTCAATGCCCGTCACCTCAGATTATCAGAAGGGATTTTCCAGGAACTTGTTTCGTTATCATTCTCTAGTTGTGTTTTCAAATCTTCCATCTTTTCATTATTCATATTTATTTTCGCTTCGTTGCGTAACTGATAACAGTTTTTATTTGTCTGGGCTTTTAATGGGCTTTTCCCATTATGGGTTGTGTTCTCAGGGACGGGAGTACAGTCTCAAGTGATGAACTGTTGTTGGTCTATGGAAGTCCACCTCACGATCAACAATTTGCAATTTTTTCTACAATGTTTTTCTGCTTTTTGCGATTCCTTATCTATTCATCTTATTTATTTTTCGTGCTTTCAATCCTCTGCATGTATTGTTTTTGTTACATTCTATCTGTTTTCTCTTCTTCATATCCTTGGTTTTTTTTTATCTTCCTCTGTTCCGATTTTTTTTTTTCCTTTTACAATTGTCTAGTTTTTCATCTACTTTCTTCCTCTCGGATCTTCTTCTTATTTACTTCTATTTCCTCTTTTTTCTACTTTTTATTTTTTTTCCTTCTATTTTTAATCTTTCCTCTTCTGTTGTCTTATTTTCTATTCTTCTTCTTCTTCTTCTTCTTCTTCTTGAGTTCGGCCCGCTATGAATTAAGCGGAATGGAACTAGGAAAATGATTATCTGATTACGGTGTTCCAATGTTGCTCCCCATTCTGCATGGGCGTTCATACGTTAAGGGTGGGGTAGAGGAGGTAGGAGAAGTACCCCCTGTAAAACTACTTTTTGATTAAACAGTTTTACGAGCTTAATCAACACATTTTGGCATGGTATTTTTAATTCACAAATGTTGTCACATGTGTGGTGGTGTCTATGGCTTAGGAGATAGTGACTCGGTCTATTAACTCCGACGTTCTGAGTTCGAATCACGCTGCGAACAGTTTGGTGGCAAATTGTTTCGCGTGGATTTTTACAAAGGACGATGGCACCACCCGTTCGAAAGCAATGGCAAACTACTGAACGTAATAATGCCTAGAAAAATCACAAACAGCGTTAAAAGCTGGAGTCACCCAGTGGTTACCGGTAACCATATTTGGGGTGTAAAGAATAGAACCACTGTTACCTGCCACTCATGTCGTAAGAGGCAACTAAGGCGGTTTGGCTGAAATCGGATGCACATGTCCTAAACTTGTAGAAGTCTATGCGTTTAGGGCCTACCAAACCAATGTGCAACGTATACACGTTCTTGGCAAAGATCAAACATATCACAAAGAGTGATTAAAATTGGTCGTAAAGAACGAACGCAAAGAAGAAGAAGAAAAAAGCTGGAGTTGATTCGCAAAGTCTTGTAAAGGATATGCAATAAACTTTTTTTTTTTAAAACTATCAACTACATTTAGAAATTAATTTTTCTGGCATCCTCACTCCCCCACTTCACCCTTCCACCTGGAAAAATTCATGTGGATGCCTATTTTTGCTCTATCATTTCCTGAAAATTCCATCTACAGTGTAGTGGTGGTATCCACTGTAGAAGTACTCTTCTTTTGGTATTCAGCTCACTTAATGTTTTTTTTAGTTCTGTCAGTTTATCACTATATAGAAATTTCATTGCCAGAGATTCATTGAGATTTCTTCAGTGAAGAATACCATGTGTGACATTTATTTGTCTGTGTTTTTTAAATAGTGTTTTAGTGTTTTAACTGCAATATATTTCAGGTACATACAAATCTGAAAAAAAGGTGGGGTTTCGGTGGCGTAGAAATTTGGCGCTCGTCTCTCGTGCCAAAGGTACCAGGTACGCTCCCTCGGGGAGCCATCTGGATATTTCTCCAGAGGTCCCTGATTTCAGTGTAGGTGAGATCGAGTTCCTAGCCCTATCAGAGACGGACGATAAAACGTGGGTCCCGTATTCAATTTGAGCTCGTAAAAGAAACCTTGGCAGTTAACTCGAAAAGAACAGGCTGGAAAGTCGCTGCCCTGGCAAAATTCATTAGGAAAGATTAAAAAAATAAAATTTCGTATTAATATCTTCACCATCTTCAAAATTACATAATTGAACCTCGTCGGTGCTACGGAGATCGTGCACTGCAGCTGAGAACTTCCTGTGTAAGAAAGAGATCGAAGCATACATCGTTACTCACGGAAGTGCAATGATGACGATCCTATCAATCAACCAACCAACAAATGTTAAGCGTAACCAATTATCTGAACATATAATACCAACCCATTTAATAAATTTCATTTACATCCACATGTTCCCTAACGAAGACTTTTCAGTCGAAACGAAAACTGAATTTTACAAGCTTCACAGTGACATTTCCTTTTTACCAATTTTTATCTCCACCCACCACTAAACCGGAGTTTCAAGTCCGACATTTTTATTGCCTTGTAGTGAAATACTTTACTGAATTACTCGAAAGTGATCGCTCTTCCAATCCAAGTTTATGGCTTTTGTTTCCAAATATCGTGAAGATTTATTCCCATTGTTCAAATTTGTTGACAATATATCAACCTTCAAAGTAGATACGGTAAGATGGCTTACTTTTCTATAGTTTAGAATGTCAATATAGAGAGTCTCAATGACCGTAATGTGCTGTGATACAGAGAGGCGGCCGCATCAGGCGAGGCGTAAGGGAGTGGCATAAACAGCGAAATCAAGATCACAATTTAAAGTTATTTTAAAGAAAAAAAACATTTAAGGGCGGCATTTCGAAGACTTGAGAGCCGCTGTAGCGTAGTTGTTAGTGAATTCGCTCCGCAAGGCTGGTGGTCTGGGTTCAGCTCCCGCAATGCGCGTGGAATTTTCCCTACCGCGACGGCTCTCAGGTCGACCCAGCCTCAACTGGGTACCAGACATGCTCTGGGAGAGTAAAGGCGGCGGGCGTGATGCTGACCACATCACCCATCGTGTGCCGACGGTCAATGAAAATACAGGCCTAACACTGTATTGACCTATATACCACGAGGTATGAAAGGGTTCCTTTACTTTTACTCTTTTATTCGAAGATTCATACTGAGAAAATATACCGCTTGGCTCTGAGAGTCTCTCTGGCTAAGTGGTTAATAGTTTCTTTTTTGCCTTCGTTCTTTACGACCAATTTTAATCACTCTTTGTGATATGTTTGATCTTTGCCAGAACGTGTATACGTTGCACATTGGTTTGGTAGGCCACTAAACGCATAAGACTTCTCCCGTTTAGGACACATGCATCCGATCTCAACCAAAGCTGTTTAGTCGCCTCTTACGACATGCGTGGCAGGTAACAGTGGTTCTAGTCTTTACACTCCAAATTTGGGCCCCGGTAACCACTCAGACGAGGTTAATAGTTTGACTTGCCTTAAAATGGAAGTTGGTTCGAATCTGTGCTGTTCATAAAAGCCTTCTTTTTTTATTATTTTTATTATATAATGATCTCTAGAATTGTTGCTGAAGTCGTCCGTATGTTAAACCACTCTTTGTAATTTGTATGTGATCTGAGCTTAAGAGCAATTGTACGTTGTGCCAGTTATGCGCCTACAATAAGGTTAGCGTATCCGTTTTCTGTGACCCTTTTTATTTACTAAGGTAGCTAGCTACCCTATGCCACTACCTCAGTCGCCTCTTACAACATGCCTTCTAGGTTACAGTGGTACTATTCTTTGCTCCCTGGCAAGCTCCAACAACACACGGGCAGCTAGCCTAGTGAAATGACTCCCCTTGATCACATTAATTTTTTTTTTAAATTGTCATATGGGGACATACCCGTCTGTTATTCACATAGTCAAAACCTGTTGTTTTTTCCGATCCAGAAGAACTTGAGCTTTCAGCTCGTCAGCTCGGTGCCATGGACATCGTAATCCTTCGGTTCGGTGCCACGAACACCGTAAATCTGGAGAACCGTGGCTTTTCTGCCAGCCCGATTAAAAGAACCGCACTCATAGGCCGCTTGTCACCCATCGTCCAACGCGCTACAAACACGCTGGGCAGGTGGGCACAATATGTTTTAAGATCTATCATTCACCTCCATTTATCTCTCCGTCTTAGACAATTGTACAACAAACACATTAACTCTTTCAATACCTTGAGTCAGGGGCGGCTTGTAGTCATTTTTCTTGGTGGGGCCAGACACAAATTTTCGGAAAAAATCATGATTTTTGGAGTATTGACTATTATTTGTCTATTCCGGGAAGTTTTCCCATTTCGATTATTTGTGGGGCCAGGCCCTACTGGCCCTTAATGACGAGCCGCCACTGCATTGAGTGTTATTTAAGAGCAGGCTTGAAATCTGATTCATGCATCCTTAGCATGGGTTCGTGAGTGATTGAGTGAGTGAGTGAGCGAGCAAGCGAGTGGTGGTGGTGGGGAGTGAGTAGTTGAAGGTGGAGAGGTGAAGTGAGGATAGGAAGAAAGAAGAGGAACGTGAGAAGAGTAAAGTAAAGTGATAGATTGAGTGAGTAGAGTGAGGAAATAGCGATGAGAGAGTGAGTGAGTGAGAGAGAGTGAGTGAGTGATTGGTGAGTGAGTGAGCAGAGTGAGTGAGGTGAGTGAGTGAGTGAGCGAGTGAGTGAGTGAGTTAGTGAGCGATTGAGCGAGTGAGGGGAGTGGTGAGCGAGTGAGTGAATGAGTGGGGTGAGTGAGGTGAGTGAGCGAGTGAGTGAGGTGAGTTATGTGAGCGATTGAGGAGTGAGGAGTGAGTGAGCGAGTGGTGAGTGAGTGGTGGTGAGTGGTGAGTGGTGGTGAGTGGTGAGTGGTGAGTGGTGAGGTGGTGGTGAGTGAATGGTGAGTGAGCAGGCAGGCAGACGAAAGAAAGTAATACAGAGGGTGAGAGAAAGTACGAAAGCGGGTAAGAGCGTGAGTTAGTGAAAATAAGACAGAGGAAGGAGAGAGTCAGAAATAAACTAAGAGAAAGAAACAGAACATAAAATTAAGAATAACAGAGAGGTTTAACTGCAAGAAAAGCACATCTCTGCAATAACTGCTAAGAAACATTCAAAGTACCACAAACACAAAGTATAAAAAACACAATAACAAAAACAAAAATAACGGACAAATATTTCGTTTTCAGACACCAATAGACCAGACTTTTGGTGTGACAGCATAAATCAATTTCTGTCCATAGAATTGGTTTCCTACCATCAACATCAGATTCAGTAATGTTATGTTTAGGTTCAGTCAGTGGGGGTATTCTATCGGTCGTCCAGCACTAAAAGTTACCTTTAAATGGCCATAATATGTTTTATTCCCAGCGGGAAACTAAGGTTTACCGAGACGTGATAAATCTAAAATAGGACCACCTTATTCAGACATGTTTCAAGAAGGTGAAGGTCTCGCCTTCTTTCCTGATGAGGGGGTCTCTGTGGGTAAGTGGTTAAGCCTTGGGAGTTGAAGGTCGTGAGTTCGAATCCGGACCTCGCTGTTCTGTTCACGAGTACAGTTTTTCCAGATACCCCTAGGATTATTGCTGGAGCTACGGAGTTCGTGCTTTGTGAAATGCTCTCGGCAGGTGGCGTGCCATTTCTGCGGAGAGGACCGAGCCGTATAGGATAAAACCCGGTGAAATGAAGTCAATCCTTCTGCTTTTTTCTTTTTCCAATCCAGAAGCACTTGAGCTTTTCAGCTCT